>CM024762.1:138372759-138614425 GCA_014218235.1 Colocasia esculenta | reverse complement strand
GGGAAAACGACAGGGTCACTGTCGCCTTCAGGGACTTTTCAGCATATGGCTATACAAAGTGTCTGATCTCCTTGCACAGGTATCAGATTGACGCACGGTTGAAACGCCGGATTCTTAACCCAGAGAGCTACGAGATGATGATGAAGATTGATTGATTTGACTAGGGAGAACTCACCAGGGCGATGACTAACGAAGAAGAGTATCATGATCGGAGAGAGCCAACTTGCCGATGATGAGCCAACGTGGGGCATCAATGATATGACAAGGAATTAACTCGATTTATGGGTCAGAAATGGGTGTCTACACCTGATGTGCCTTGGACGTTCTTCAACTCGCATGTTGGGGTGACAGAGAGTTATGCGCCGCAGAGATATATATTCTTTTAAATTGTGGTGAGCTAGAGTGTTATGTTGAGTAAGTGCTAAACTCACAATTTATTATGCATATAACTTCTTTGCCCTTATTCTAGCTATTGAAGGTGGTCTTCTATTCATATTGCAGACAATTTGATTCAGAAATATTCAAAGAAATCCACATCTCACTGATTATGAGGTTGAAAAGAACGAGGAGAAGTCATTGGCCTTATGGCTAAGAAAACGCCATAAGTGACATGGTCAAAGAGATTTAAGATAAGTTATGTTCACTTTTTAACTAGTCTTCTCTATACGCAGGTTGAACAAGGGTTAATTACTGATGAAGAGTTCGTCAGATAGCCTATGGCCCATCACAAATTGCACAGAACGATCCTGGATTTATTGTGAATGGGTATAGATTTCATACAAAAGACTATGGGCAGAGTAAATCTACCATGAACAGTGGCGTATGTGTTAAAGGAAGTACAGACAATGAAAGTGAATATGAGTACTATGGTATTGTAGAGGAGATCTTACAGTTCCAATTCTAGGATAAGACAATCAATATTCTTGTTCAAGTGTCATTGGTTTGATCCAATTCCATTCGAATGACACAACGCGTGGGATTGTTGAGCTTAAACATAAGTCAAAATTGGATATTATGAGCCATTCATTTTAGCCACACAAGCCCAGCAGGTGTACTATACAAGCTATCCATCAGCTATAAACAAAGAACGAAAATGATTGGTGGGTAGTTTGCAGAGTTAAGTCAAGACTATTCTCTGATTATGAATTGGACATGACTAATCAGACACCTGAAGAGGTCAACGCAGAATTCTTTCAAGAAGACTTGGTTGAAAATGTAGAGTTGACAGCTCATATTGGAGAGAAGACGAATCTGAAGCGCCAATTCCTTGTCTAAAGAAATGAGGTCGAAGAAGTCGATCCACATGTGATAAAAGGAGTAGTGGAAGGCGAACAGATATGAATGTGAAAGTTCTGATGAGGAGGAGGAATATACCAGTGATGAATGTGAAGATGATGATGAAGATGGGGCTGAATTAGATATATCGTCATCATCTGAGGAAGAAATGGATATCATTTAAAAATGGGTAGAATTTTTTCACATTGTTTAGTATATTAAAGTAGCTGACTTTCAATATAAGCAATTGACTAATGAACATTAATTTTTTATGTTCCCTATGAAGATATGGTGCGTGGAGGACGATCGAGCTCAGTTCTGGGAGGAGCAGCCGTGGGAGGGTTTGTTGGCAGCATCAGGTATGTATATTTTTCTAGTGTATTTTCTTTGTATTATTATACATAGTATAATTCTTTAAATTGTTACAACTTCTGGTTCTTTGTCTGTCCCTCCTCCTGTAGCAGCAGGTATGTATATTTAAAGTTCTACTTTCATTGTGCATTGATCCTTATGCCATAAAGTTCTTACAGGTTCGGGTGAGTTTACACATCCTCATCCTAAAGTACCAGGTATGTATATTTCAAGTTGGAAATTTGTATAGTCATTATTTATACATATTATAAATCCATTAAATTTGTTATAGCTGTTGGTCCTTCCTCTGTGTCTCCTACTGTAGCAACAGGTATGTATATTAAAGTTGTACTTTCATTGTGCATTGATCTTTATGCCATAAAATTCTTATAGGTTCTGGTGAGTTTACACCTCCTCATTATTTATGCATATATCTTGTTACAGCTGCTGGTCCAGCCTCTGTGTCTCCTCCTGTAGCAGCAGGTATGTATATTTAAAGTTGTACTTCATTGTGCATTGATTCTTATGCCATTAAAATATTACAGGCTCGGGTTAGTCTACACCTTCTCCTATACAGTAGTAGTAGGTATGATATTTAAATTTCAGTGTATTTGTATAGTCATTATTATATTCTTGTACATTACATTGCTCGTTGTGCATTTTGTCCAGGTCCGGTGCCAGAGGATACTGTTAGTCTCCAGGAGGGGGGAGGCAGTTTTATGACAGCACTCTACGGGAGGTGTGGATCAATGGGTACGTAATAAACTTATATGTATCTTTTATTAAGGAGGTATATTTAGTTTAAAAATTCATACTAACAAGTTACATAATTTCAGTGATAAAATAGAGCCCGCCCAAGCGTCTCAATTTATCACAAGAACAATTTAGGCACACTTTTCTAGGCTTATTCATAGATTCAATGATTTCCTGATGGAGGTCCAGGAGTTGTTCTATCAGATGTTCATGGTATGTAATTTCTTATTATAATTTATTTGTTTTCTTATTCCTACATTCAGTTAACTAACTCTTATCTGTATAGACCAATCATCGATTCACACGTCGTTCAGACGAGGCGCGGTCTCGATTAGTATGGACGATGACCGCCCGATCAAATTTTAAGCATTTGTTGTATAATGCGAGGAAAAATGCACATAAAGTTTCTCAGAATGCAGACCCGACTCTTGGAGGGAGAGGGCAGCGACATGGATGAGGAGAGTACTGGGAAAGTCTGTGCAACATATGAGCTACAGAGAGATGGCAACAAACATCCACAACAATGAAAGTGAATCGGGCTGCCAATCTAGAGGCCAACATGCATACAAGTGGGTCCGTCTCCTTTGCGACCCATCAGTCCAATTGGTAAGTAATTTGTTCGTTTATGATATCTTTATTCATATAGGTACTCATTATGTCATGTTTTTTCTGTGAAATAGGAAAAGGAGCTAAAACGGCCTCCGACATTTCAGGAGGTGTTTGATAAAACACATAAGAAAAAGAGAACGATCATACATTAGCGACAGAGCCCGAGAGGTTGCGGTAAGTATTTACAAGGTATTCACTATTTAATTTTTCTCATTACAGATTAATAGTACATTGTCTTTTTTTTTTTTGCAGGAGTCGTAAACCAACATATGACAGAGAAGTACGCCGGGGAGGAGGAGCAGCCGCAGTTAGATCCTGAGGTATGGGTTGCAGCATCTGGTGCCCCAAAGAAAGGCCATGTGTATAGTTTTAGGCACAGTATGGACACGAGCAGGGTGTTATCTGGCGCCTCGAGTTCAGCCTCACAGACTAGTGCATTCAGCACACCAGCTGGTGCTCCAGGTACTTCTCCCAGTGAGATGATGGGCTTCATTGTAGATACGATATCTGGTTTGGAGTCTCGTCTGGCCCAGACGATGGAGACTCGTCTGGCCCAGACTATGGAGACTCGTCTGGTCCAAATGCATATGCAGAGTCCGACGCAGTCCGGCCCTCTCCCAGGTCAGCATTCCTCCTCAGGCAACACCATCGACATCAGCGCAGGCCCCTCATGTGAGTAAATTGATTTTATTTTAGCTTTTTTATTTTAACAGTCAAGTTAATCAAGTTAGTTTAAGTTTACTTTGGTTTCATTGACGCTCAAATTAATCTTAAGCAAAGTCAGTTTAGTTTAAACATGAAGAACTTAGGTTTGGGGGTCCAAAATTAGAAATACTAATCCGATTGGCCTCCGATTTTTTCCAGCACGGCCAGGGTGATGGTTGTGACATGTGGAAACTGATGGAGTTCAATTCAGACTCCCGATTTGAGCTCGACGCTCAATTTCATCTTAAGCAAGTTACTTTAGTTAAAAAGGAAGAGCTTAGCTAGTTTGGGGGTCCAAAATTAGAAATACTAATCCAATCGGCCTCCGTGTTGTTCCGCCACGGTTTGGGGCGATGATGTGACTTTGTGGAAACTAACGGGGTTCAATTCAGACTCCATTTTAGCTCGACGCCTCAAATTCACATTAAGTAAGTTAGTTTAGATAAAATAAAGAATTAGGTTTGAGGGTCCAAATTAGAAATACTAATCTGATTGGCCTCTGGTTTTTTCCAGCACAGTCAGGGCAATGATTGTGACTTGTGAAAACTGACGGAGTTCAATTTGGACTCTCGGTTTGAGCTCAACGCTCAATTTCATCTTAAGCAAGTTAGTTTAGTTAAAAAGGGAAGAACTTAGCTAGGTTTGGGGTCCAAAATTAGAAATAGAATCCGATCGGCCTCCGGTTTGTTCCCCACAGTCGAGGCGATGAGTGTGACTTGTGGAAACTTACAGGGTTCAATTCAGACTCCCGGTTTTAGCTCGACGCTCAAATTCACATTAAGCAGTTAGTTTAGATTAAAAATGAAGAACTTAGGTTTGGGGGCCAAAATTAGAAATACTAATCTGATTGGCCTCCGATTTTTTCCAGCACGGCCAAGGCAATGATTGTGACTTGTGAAACTGACGGAGTTCAATCATTCGGACTCTCAGTTTGAGCTCGATGCTCAAATTCACATTAAGCAATTACTTTAGTAAAAACTGAAGAACTTAGCCAGTTGGGGGTCCAAAATTAGAAATACTAATCCAATTGACTTCTAGTTTTTTCCAGCACGCCCAGGCGATGGTTGTGACTTGTGGAAACTAACGGAATTCAATTCGGACTCCCGGTTTGAGCTCGACCTCAAATTCACATTAAGCAAATTACTTTAGTTTTAAAACTAAAGACTTAACCAGGTTTGGGGGTCCAAAATTAGAAATACTAATCCGATTGACCTCCAATTTTTCCAGTATGGCCAGGGTGATGGTTGTGACTTGTGAAAACTAACGGAGTTCACTTCGGACTCCCGGTTTGAGCTCGACGCTCAAATTCACATTAAGCTAGTTAATTTTAGTTTAATTATTACTTATAGTAGTATTTAATTTAACTTATTATTGTTATATATGTATTGTAGGTCCTTCATCGAGTGAAGTAGGAGGAGACGAAGACGAGCACCTGGACGAGGATTCATGATTTTCATTTCATTGTTATATTTTATTGTGGACATTTTTATTATTGTTGTGGACAGTTTTATTATTATTGTGGACATTTATTATTGTTGTGGATGATGTTTATTGTTGTGGATGTTTATGTTATTGTTGTGGAGTTTTTTAGCAGGTGGTTTTTCTTTAAAAAAAAAATTATAATTTTTTTTTTAAATATAGAGACCTATTAGCGATCGACAGTTTTGGTCGCTAATTCGGTCACAAATACAGTGACCGACTTGTGACTAACAAAGTCGGTCTCTATCAGGGACCGAAAAGTTTCGTCACCAATCGGTCACTATTTTAGTGACCGAATTAGCGATCGACATGATTCAGTCGCTAATTAAGTCACTAATACAGTGACCAATTTGTGACTAACAAAGTCGGTCGCTATCAGCGACCGAAAAGTTCCGTCACCAATCGGTCACAGTTTTAGTGACCGAATTAGCGACTGAACCATGTCGGTCACTACTAGCGACCGAGGTATTCGGTCACTGATTCAGTCTCTAGTTCGTGATCGAAATAGCAACTGAACCATTTTAGTCGTTGTTGACGACTATCAGCAACTGAACGTATTCGATCACTAATCAGTGACTATCAACGACTGATTAGTGACCGAAAATTTTTGGTCACAGATTTGTGACCATAAATTCTTCACCGACATTTCGTTTGCTATTCGGTCACTATTCGGTCTCTGGTCTACTTAGTGACCGAATAGAGACCGAAAATGTCGGTCGCTAAAAGCACTTTTTATTGTAGTGAAGGACCACAATGGCGTTCAAGAAATCGGAGTTCACCATCTTCATTTAAGGAAAAGCCCTGTTCTTCTCTCCGCCTCATAAATTAACAATGCCTATTAAGTGCGTGGGAAATAAAAGGTAAGTTGCATGTACATTATGGAACATTTATGGCATTCTTGATTGTGTTATTTCTCTTCTGAAATCACAGGATTACGACAAGAAGTCTAGAGTTGACAGTTAATTAGTTAATCTTCAGAATTAATATATCAATAACCATCAAGAAATATTTACTACATTCAAGCATGAGAAAAGTTTATTGCACTTAGGAATTGTACTTTTTCATATATTTCTTATTTTTTATTGAATAAACACGATGTATCTTTAATGCATTGGTCAATAAAATGATCAAAATACATTAAAAAAAGTGCAATTTTCAAATACAATAATAGGGTGTTCGGTGGCACTTTTTTATCAACTTTTTTTCTCAATTTTTTTTAAAAAAAGACAGCCATGAAGACAAGTTTGGTAAGTGATTTTTGGGGAAAAAATCCTACCCCGTCTAAATCTCTCCCGAAACAAAAATATGTATTGAGTAAAAAAAAAATTCTTAAGAATGCACATACGAGTGGCACCAAAGTTGTCTCATCTTCCTCAATGCGAAGTCAGCCTTCTCTCCAACAAGGTATTTTTTTCTTCTACCTCCCGAAGCCCCCCCCCCCCCCCCCCCCCCCCCCCGGGGTCCCTTGAAGCCCTTCACCCCCTTCATCCCCAGAAGCCCCCCTTCCCCTTGTCATAGATATCCCTCTACAGAAGCCCCCTGTCCCCCTACAATCAAAAGGCCATGTTGGCTTAGATGGCAAGCCCAAAAGGAGGATGAATGGGCTATTTTGATTATTTTTTTTTGAAATCCAAAAACATAAACACTAAGCGAGATTGTTAGTACTGTTAGTTAGTGTGCAGCGGAAATAAATAGAAAAAATCTCACACATAACATAAGGAAATTTATCCTATTTCGGCCCTTCTAAAAAGGAAGTTATACGTCCAGTCCCCAAGCAACCTCTTGAGATTTTCACTAACCACCAAATAAACATTGGTCTTCCCTTACAGAAGGGGCATGCAACACCTAGCACACCCGCTGGTATTCCCTTCTTCACAAGGGGCAATACATCCAGCTCTCCGCTGATATTTCCTTCCACAAAGGGGAATGCTTGCTCAACAAGCCTTCTTTTCAAATGAAGAGGCACAACATATATCTCAAGGAGATGCTAAGGTCCCTAGACCAAGTTTACTAAGACAAGGCTTGATTTGAGACAGCGCCCAAGAGAGAAAAAATGAAGAATGAATACTTCTCTCAGATGCAAACAGATCACTCTCTCTTTCAGACAAATGATCAGAAAGTAACGAAGAGAGAGAGAGAGGAGGAAGAAGAAAGCTAAAATCATATAGCTTCGACAATTCTTGCTTTCTCTTCTAGTTCAAAAATGATGTGGACGTTGGTGTGCTCCTTGAAACTTTTGATCTTTTTCTTGCAGGAAGATTACTATGTATATGGTCGAAGATTGTCTCCCTGGTGGCTGCATCCACCTTTTCTTTTGTAACATGTTGGTAGAAAATAGTCGTTGAGTCTTCAACTCTAGCTTCTTCTTCTTCTCTTCTTCTCTTCTATTTGTTAGACTATAGATCGTCATGTTGCCTCTGTGTAATCCAGTTGTTAGACCATCTTCAGTAACCATTGGATTTTCAATATAGGTTCTTGTAGGCTTTCCATTCGTTGGCTATCTTTGAGTTCTATAGCTTGTATATTTCCAACTTTGTTGGGTTTGCATATGTATTGAGCATCCGCAAGTATTTATTGCACAGAGAGGAAGATGTTAGATGAGATTTCATCTATCAGTTAGACATCCATATCTCTACTGCAGGAGTCCTCAAATTTTGTTGACATATTTCTATTCTAGGTGTCTTCCTTTTTGTCTGATAAGAAAGAAAGATCATCAATAACATGCTCAAGATGTGACCACACAGTCTGGGTCTGAAAAGGTTGACTGGGCATTTAATGTAAAGATATGCATGAGATCTTATGTAAGAACATGAGATCCAGATTTGAAATGAGGAAAATTTGGGTACCAAAGATTTTGTTTATCAACCGATGTGAAATAGAACTTAAGTGTAACGGCCCTGGATATTTATGCCCATTAAGGCTCCATATCCAAGTCCGCCTCCCGCGATCGGACCGAAGTCTCGCAAGGGATAGCTCGTACACGTGTCCAGTGAGAATATAAAAGACAACCACAACAATATAAGTCACAAGAAAGTACAAGTGCTCATATCTGCATATAACAATTTACAACTGTCCCAATACATTATTACATATCCAATTAAAAAGTACAACTACCTGGGGCATACCCTGAGGGAGCACAAGCTCACACAACACAACTAACACTACTGCTGGTGGTACCAGTCTGCCACAACACCTTCGCAAGCCATACCTACGGTAAGCCCTGGAAAGAACTGTAAGGGAGTGAGCCTCAACAAGTCACCGGCTCAGTAGGGACCACCCAAAAATCACACGTAAGAAACCTTAACTCCCAAAGAGTCTCACTGACGACACCGATAGCCAAACCATATCATGCTCACAACTTTCATAATAAATAACAACTAAACATAAGCTTACCAGCTAATACAAACCTCAAAGGAAAGAGGAACAGCAGGACTAGTACAGCACCACTAGCCTCACAGGCACACTATTACAACAACTGGTCGCCTAAGCTACAAGCCACACAGGCAAACCACTGCCTAGGCTACATGCTTCACAAGCGGACCTCAAACACACGGGTAACAGGACTCTTGACCAAGAGCTAATCCATTATACCTCAAACCACGATATGTTAAAAGGTACACACAAGGTAGCAGGATTGCCTACAGCCATGCCAATCCATCTCATACTAAAATCATAATTGAAAGTTTACCCAAAGAAGGGTAAAACACAACGAGTGGAAGGTCTCACCGCACGACCTTTACGGAATACAACTCCACCATACCACCTGAAAAGACTGGTACACAATGTACCACGAGAAACAAATACCCACGAAGGGTACAGGTACCTAACACCACGAGGTACCACCACAAAACCTCATGTAGCAACCTGAATTTTTAAGAAAAATAAAAATTTAAATAAAGAATTTAAAGCCTAGCTAAATGGATATTTAAATGAAAAGAGCATTAAATGGAAAAGAGTAATGGGCTTTGCTTAATGGATCCTCTAGAATTTATTGGGTCAAAAATATAAAATTACAAAGGGAGAATAATAGGAAAATACCCTAAATTCGTAACCTAAATTATTACCTAAATAGAAAAGGGGTATTTAATGCATTAAATAGGAAGTTAGAGTTTGAATTGGATTCCTAAACCTACCCCATATGGTTTAGCACGAATTTAGATCTCTTCCTAGCCTAAATAGGGATTGGAAAGCAAGGAAGGAAGGTTAGAGTTAGGAATCTCGGAATTTAGAGGAATTAGAGTAGAAATAGGAATAAGAATTCATGCATGCATAAATACACCTCATAAACCCTCTTGGCCGACCCTAGCTCGTTGCCAAGGTTGCTGAACGTGGGGAAGAGGTCAAGGAGGAGAGGACCTCGTCAAAAGAAGGTGTTCTTGAAGCTTCTTCCTCGTTTTTGGGAGTCTCAACCCTAGAAGACAAATAAATCCAAAGGTAGGCATTCTCACAAGCATAAACCATGAAACTTTTTCTGTAGGATGTATCATCTATCAAGAACGAAACCCTCAAGTTCCATAATTTTCTATCGAGTATATCTTTAGTTCTTGATTTTTCATGTTCTGTAACTCTTATGACCTCGAACCTTCATGCTTAATTCATATCTCTTTGAATACTCTATCTCATGCCTCCAAATTTTAATGGGAGATACTGATACATGATAGGCATCGTTTTCCCCTGAAAGCCCTAATTTCTGTTGAACATGTTACTCGAATTAAATCCATCTTGCTCCCTATGTCATGTTCTATGTTACTCGTCCTTGTTCGTTCTCAAACCATGTTCAAACCCTGTTCTCTCTTGAATCCCTATTTACTGGAAGTACTCTCGTATGTCTAGTTTCATTTGCCACTAGTTTCATGATTTTTCATCGCATATATAATTAGTTATGATTTTCTTAACAACCCTATATCAAGAATTGATATCCCTGGTCTGCAATCCAATGTCTGCTCTGACTCCTGACAGAGTCGGACGCAGACAACCAGAAGGCGACGCCTCGACATGTCGCTTTTTGGGCTCCGATTGCGACAGCCCACCTGTTGCGATCAAGAAGGCGACAGGTGTACCGTCGCGTTCCCAGTACCCGATCTGTAAGCCCTGTTGCGGCCCGTACAGGACCCTGTCGCGTTCCATCATACCCCTGTCGCGATCCTCAGTGGCCTATGTCGCCTTCACAGGAATTTTGGTGAAAACCCATAAAAATGGAGCAATATTGAATAATTTTAAATACATCTTCACGACTTATTTCTATCTATGATTTCTCTTGCACTTACACACACATAAACCATCCATATATGGCTGAAATCTTGCAGAAAATATCTCACAATGTACCTGGTAATTTATTGAAATAAAGTACATTAATTGCCCTATTTTAAAGGACTTGTATTCGTTTCTTGCGTTGTTTATAATACCGATATCGACGCTCCACTGTCCTAGAATTCCTCTAGAACGTCGAGCACCTGTTTTATATACACACTTTACTTGGCTTGTGGTGAACTCTCCGTCAGATATTCCTTTCGCCTGACTAGTGAACTCTTGCACAAGGCCTCCGTAGGTCTCCTGTGATCATGGATTCCCACATGGTCGACGAGCTGGTTGTACCCTAACACCCATTACACTTTTAGGGATCGATATGATCCAACGGCTATTAGAAGTTCACTCTTACCTTGAATCACGTCGAACCTCTAGACTTGTGCATAACATGGCCAACGGGAAGGTCGTAAGTTCCACCTGACTGCCAACACCAAGTGCGCGTGTTGTGCAACTGTTACTATCGCCTGTTTACTCGTCGCATTACGTGCAATGTCCACTAGCTCTCATCTATACTCGACTCGCTCATCTATTCACGTTCACTCTACTATCTCGTCTATTCATCTAGTGATCTCATCTATTTCTTGGTACTCTCTATTTGGCCATTAAATGATTGATTGTCTACGATAAAAGCATGACTATGCTAGGCAACATTATAAGGGCCCGGTCTGGTCCTTGGGAGGAGCACCTGAAAGGCTATAACTCGCGAGGGTCTAATGATCTGGGTGATGGCATACACCTAATGCATGAACACACAAGATTTGATATATGGCAATCAATTAATCAAACAGTCAATTATTGGTTTACTTGAATCTCGTGGTTGAAAGAATATCGACCAACACTTGCTATCGTGACTTGTGCACTGTTGTGCAACTTTACTTGTTATCTTGTTATACGGCCAATCCGATATCAACACTTGTCGTGCTATACTCTCGTGCATTGTGCTATTGTTTCTCGTTATCGTGTACCAGTACTTTCTATATGTTTCTCGTTACTCTCTCTAGTTATCCTTCTTTACAAGACAGTAAACACTTAAAGCATGCTTGATCCTGAGATTTAAGTCCTACTGGGCGTTATCGCTCACCCTGCGTTATTTGTCGTTGTGTTCTCAGGTGAGACCGAGGATGAACCATACACTCAAGAGGACGAGAACGACCTGGAGTGATGTCTTGAGTACCCTAGCGTCCTATTGCTATATTTAGCGTTGTAGTAGTTAGGTTTGAAGTTTAGTCTTTTACTTTCTTTCAATGTAATTGTGCCTCATAGATTGGCTCTGATATTAGTGGTTGTAACTAGGCATCAGAATATATTAATGAAGAGAATTTGCTTTAGTATTATTCATTGTGCAATGGTTTGATGTCTAGTGCTCGCTCTATACCTGTTCACTTGCAACTGCCTTCGCGCTCCGATATTCCGCGTCGGGGCGTGACACCTCAGCACAACTGTGCCTTCTACCAGGCACACCACAACAGGTCAAACCACAACCCACGAGTCACTACACGCAAACCACAACCAGTGGAAAAACACGAGTCGAAAAGGAACGACGCCACCACACGGGAACGAACTACTGGTTCATGACTCCAGTATCCAACCCGGACAACACAACACAAGAACTACCTCTCAGTCTCGCAGTCACGGACAAAAGGTCCAACTACCGCTCCACAAACACAAGTCAAAGAACAGTGGAGACCAACCAACACCACACCTGCAGGTCACACACCCCATAGGTCCATGCCTGACACCTTTAGGGACTCCGGCCCGAGCTCCCTAAAGTGAGGCACTGGAAAACACAGGACTAGCTGGGGCCCAGTACGTCTACTGGTATCCATACCCCCAACCACGAGCGCACTACAAGCGACCAAACACAAACTCTAACAAGTCGATGTCCCATTGTCGTCTTTCCCTCAGCCGGACGTACAACTCAAACACAGAAGTGAGGGTGTCCAGGACAGATGACACAGTACCTGGACAAGCCCCGAGCACACACACGTGCCTGGCTCACATGTACAAAACCCGAGGCACACAACTGAAGAGGCATTCCGGAATAGGCGCCGGACCACCAAACTCGGCAACGCACAAACCACGATATATATATACCTGTATATTCTTTATTACAAACTACGGTACACATGTGAGAAATAGCTCGTCTCGGTCACCCTGTGACCTACAAGCTAACCTACACAGACACATACATAAACCACATCATCCAATAACAACTTGGCCTGTCACTGGTCACCACATGACCTCCATTGCCACATTAAACTCAACACACAATAACCACTTAATAACCACACTCATACCTTACTAGTTAAACCATCTTAGATATATAATCTATAACAAACATTAAAGGACCAAGGCTAGGTTCACACCAGAACCTCACTGCCCAACCACCACGACCAACAAGTTAAACCATGATGGAGTATGTGCCATGCACACACTCAAACCATGTAAACACTACATCAAACCATGTGGCAACTACGTAAACAACACGTCCACCACATGAACGACACGCTCATCGAGCGCTACAGGTGCCATTGCACCACTCACACTAACCTTACACATAAAACATTGATAATCAGATAATCGTACCTTGTAAACTATGCACAACAGGACCTCTCGACTGAGGCCACAACGTGGGGTAGTGTCGCCTTCAGAACGCGACACCTCGATATGTTGCGTTCAAGAACCTGAACGCGACGGGTCGGCCTGTCGCGTTTAGAACACGACAGGGGGCTCTGTCACCTTCACAGGCGAAAATCCTAATCCGGGATCCTCTCCCCAGATCACCCCCACAAACCATGCTTAATTCTCATTTTTCATGCTTTAATGATTGCCCTAGCATGATATCTACTGTTTATAAAGCGATAAACAATCTAAACATGCATCATACGCGATCCACGCAATGAAACCAAGTGGGATCTCCCTACCTTCACGAAGAACACGCAATCCGACCACGGCGCGGCATCTCCCCCGCTCCATGCGACGTCCTCGCGGAGAGAGCACGCCGAAAACCGCTCTGAAATGCCGAATCGCCCGGGAATCCGCCGCAGCAACCTCCCCTCACCAAGCAGAGCTTGTAAAAGCTCTGTTCGGCTGACCTTGCTTAAAAATGCACAGCTGTTGAGAACACGACGTAGCCCTCCATCGCGACCTGAACGCGACGTAGGAGGCCGTCGCCTTCTCAAGGTCGACGTTAGTATGCCGCCCAGCGCGCGACTCGTGGCACACACGCAAACGAAGACCGCATCTCAGTGGTAACATGAACGTGACCACCAGGGCTGTCGCGTTCATAACAAGACGCACTCCTCTGTCGCGTTCACAGGCAGAAGACCTGTGAGCACTTTGGGCCCAATCTGTCGGCCCACGAAGCCTCACGATCTACGAAAACACCTGAAACACAGGCTAATGGGCCACTAAACCCGCTAAGCCAAGATCCGCGAAGATCCGAAAATTGCGCAACGTTACATTAAGTGAACATCAATTGATTGCATGTAGATAAGTAAACATTAATCGGTATAAAAACAACACCAATCGGAATAGAATAAGTATTTATTCACCAATCGAAAAGAAAATAACATCAGTCGTTATATGTTAAAGTTATTTGGTCACCAATCGATAGGATATAGTAAGTAGTCACCAATCGGAATAGCTTATAACATCAATCAATAAAATGTTCTCCAATCGAAAAAAATATATAACATCAATCGATATTTTGATCACTAAGCGATATGGTATAACATATATAACACCAATCGAAAAATTATATATCAATCGAAAGTAATAAATGTTTATCCATTAATCGCAATAGCACTTGGTCACCAATCGAAACAACTTATAACACCAATAGGAAGAAGACTTGTTCTTCAATCGATAGGTGCTTGTTCCCCAATCGATAGAAGATTTATTTTCCAACCGATATCAGTGAACATCAATCGATAAAAACTATTAACACTAATCGGAAGGCAATTTATTCTCCAGTTGATGTTATTGAACCTTCGACTGGTCAAGATATAAACTTCGACTACTAAAAATATCAAACAATTAGTCGAAGTGGGACTTTGGATGAATAAGAGAAATAATGTTGTTAGTCGAAGTGGAACTTTGTATATGGCGAAGTGAAACTTCAGATATGACGGAGTGGAACTTCGACTAATCAGAAGAAAATCATGCATGACGAAGTGAAACTTCAACTAATGACTTCAATTAATCAGAGATTTCTTCTTTAATCAAAGTAGACTTAAATATGAAGCAAATAATATGGAATTAACTTGAGTCTTTATAATACTTATAGTGATGATCTTTGGAGTTTTGTTTATCTCGTTGACAGACTTAATGAAACAAGAATATGTTAATCATATTAAAGAAAAGTATCATTAAGATTCATTAAGAATAAAATAGATATGAAACAATAAGTATGAAATGATAAGTATGTGTTGACACATGATGTTCCCAAGTCAACATATGTGATTCACAAGATAACATAAGGTTATCGTGTGTCGACACCTATCCATCATCTGTCGACACTTGTGCTATACAGGTCGACACCATAGATATCATTGTCGACACCACTAGTAAGAATAAAGATGTGATTGAATAGATTAGTACATTAGTCATAATTAAGTATATGTATATGAGATATAGTCATTATTAAAGGCATGCAATTTCTGAGATTTTTGTTACCACCAAAATACATAGTCATGGAGATGAATGAGTCAACAGGGCACCCCCCCTCAGTCAGGTGCTCTCTCTCGGTAGCGTCCCTCTCTCTATCGCGATATACACAGAGAAGCCTCCCCCCCCCCCCCAATCTTGATACACACACACTGTAGCATGTTGTCCCCCCTCTCTATAAAAACCCACATTGTAGCAAATTATTACCATGCTAATTTGTGAATCTTTGAATAAAATCAGCATGTCTATTTTATGAATTCAAGAGGTCTATTATGTTGAATTCAGCATGTTTGTTTATAAATTCAAGTTGCATAAAACACAAGCATTTTTTTGCAAGTGGTCTTAATGAAAAGTTGAAGTGGGATCAAACACGATTAACGTACCTAACTAAATTATTGGTAGAACGTTATCATGCTGGAAAAGGACATCAACTAATTAGAAACCTAAAGTATGGGACACAATGAGAACATAGTTTAGCAGTAGATTTGGACAAAATGCGACTAGCAAACAATTGAAAATTAAAGTTCAGGTGATGAAAAATAAAAGAGTAAAAAGTATCTACCAAATAGGTGTCATGCCCCGCCAATTTAGCAGCGGAATAAATCGGGGAGGCATGAACAACGAGTATGGTAACGTAAATTACGCACACATTCGCAAATATTAGAGCAACTAATGAACAATAATTGTAATAAAACTCATCATTTTATTGATAATTCATCTAAACTATTACAACCACTAATTGAGAGCAAAAACATAGGGCTCAATGACATTATTACATTGGAAAAGAATTCTAAAGTAAATATCTAACTAGACTCTAAGGTACTAAGGACATTCCATCGCTATGACTTCAGGTCGCTCATCACTCCAGTCCAATCGCGTTGTTGTGTGTAAAGTCATCATCTGACTTACCTGAAACACAATGACAAATAACGAAGGGTGAGCGATAACGCTCAGTAGGACTTAATATCTCGTGTAAACAAGCATGCTTTAAGTGATTAATATCTTGTAAAGTAGGTCAACTAGAGAGAACGATCAAGTATAGTCAAGAGAGTAATAGTACAAGATAACACGTGAACGGTAATACATTTCAAAAGATTATTGCAAAACTAGGATGATAAAGAACTGGCCGTGTAACGAGATAGCGTGTAACGAGATAGCGTGTATGGTTGCACAATAGTGCACTAGTCACGATAGCAAGTAAAGCAAGTAACATGTGTTTGGTCGATCATTTTATCAACCACAAGTCAAGTATCATGTACAGGAATGTTTGTGAATTGTCTTAGATTAAATCTTGATAGTCATGTGTTTGGTGTATGCCATCACCTGATCATTAGACCCCCGCAAGTTATAGCCTTTCAGGTGCTCCTCCCAAGGACCAGATCGGGCCCTTATAATGTTGTCTAGCATAGTCATGTTTTTATCTTAGACAATCACAAAATAGCCAAGAGAGTACCAAGAATAGATGAGAGTAGTAGATGAACTAGACGAGAGTGTAGAGAGAACGTGAATAGATGAGAGTATCGAGATAGTAGATGAGATAGGGACATTTCCGTAAAAAGACGAGAAACACGCGATAGTAACGGTTGCACGGCACCAGGTCGGATACCGGCAGTCTGGTAGAAGTCACAACCGCCCACTAGCCGTGCTATTAACACAGGCTAGATGGTCCAGTGTGATTGCAAGATAAGGAGAGAACACTAAGGCCATGGATCGTACTGATCCCTAAGGTGTAACGGGTTTTAGGGTACAACCAGCTCGTTGACTAAGGACGTGCGCCAAAACCAAGAAGACTTACGGAGGTCTTGACAAGGAGTCCCTGGTCCAGTCAAGAGTATTCCCGGTGGAGAGGTGGTCCAAGTCAAGAGAAAGTGTGTAGAAAATAGGTCCGTCGTGCCTCGAGTGCTCGAAGACCGAGGGAAAATGGTAACCGTAGATAAAATGCGCGAGT
This sequence comes from Colocasia esculenta, assembly GCA_014218235.1. Taxonomy (NCBI): domain Eukaryota; kingdom Viridiplantae; phylum Streptophyta; class Magnoliopsida; order Alismatales; family Araceae; genus Colocasia; species Colocasia esculenta. The sequence goes on along the minus strand of CM024762.1, from coordinate 138,597,330 downwards.
CAAAACAGAAACAATTGTATTTAACAAAATAGGGTAATTTAGTCATTTATTTCGCTAATTTACCGAATACATTATTGCAAAATTTATCAAGGTCAAATGGCAATTTACAATGTTATGTGTGTGCAAGTGTAAAGAAATCTTGAGGATATGACAAGTCGTGCTCACGGCTTTTAAATTAACAAGAATCATTTAAATATTATTAAATAAAAATATTCAGATCGATTATTAAGCTTAATAGTACATGGTTTAACTTGTATAAGGGTTATATGCAAATAAAACAGGGCATATGCATAATATAAGATTCTGGCCGAAATTTAAAGAAGGCAACGGGGGTGCAAGTCGCGATCATGTCGCGACGGGGCGCATGGGCGCGTTAAGCAGAGTGTCGCGACAGGGTATCCTGTCGCGGTTCAGGTCGCGGTGGTGCGGCCTGGCGCGACAGGCGAACCGGCCGGCTTGAACCGGTTCGGGTTTGGGAACGCGGTGGCGAGGCCCGTCGCGTTCATGACGCGACGTGGAGGCCGACCGCGACCCTCTTGTTATCGCGGCGTATCGCGCCGCCGCGATATCAGGGCGGTCTGGGTTTTCCCCTTTTTCTCTGGGTAGACCCTTCTTGACACAGGGTCATTCTAAATTCAGTATAAAATCGCACGGTGATCCAAAAAGCATGAAACCAGTTTTAAACGAAAGTAGACATGTATATCTATCAACATGCACGATTAATTTGAAAATAGACAAGGTTTAGACATGCATTGATCAGGTTACTTTTCGGTAACCTAAACAGGCGTAGTCACGGTTCAATGAATTCATTAGAGATGTATACATGATGAAAAATTATGAAACCAGCGGCGTTTGAAATCTAACATGTATTAGTATTTATGATAATTTTATCATGGAATGATGTCAAGTTTGCACGAGGTTAAAAAGGAAACAAGGAGGGTCGAGTGCACAGGTCTGATAGATATTCAAAGATTTAATTCTTCCTCATGGGAGATCAAAATCAAGCAAGACCTGGGACGTTTGAAAGATAATAAGATGTAGTATATATGAGAATTTTATCAAAGCATGAGAGAAAGTACACGTTTGGGATTATATAAAACACAAGATCTCAGTTCGTGGTAACAGCAGGACTTCATGAATTAAATTCGCCCAAATGGGTGAACAAAATACCACGAAACCATAGGGCTTTTGAATAGGTACATGAAGGCTACTTAGGGTAATTATTTCACGATTTTATCTTGAGAGATTGCCTACCTTTTTCGTGAAGGAAGAAAACCCTAGTTTTGGTGACGAAAATGGAAAACCCTTCTTGCTCCAAGCCTTATTCTTCCTTGCTCCTTGGTCTCCAGCTCTTCTCCTCGTTCTCCAGGGTTCCAGCCACGAAAATGGGTTGCTAGGGATGAAGTTTGAGGTGTTTAAGCTTGCTATTAGAGTCTATTCAACTCCAAACTCTTCTCTCCTCCTTTAATTACGAATTTCCATAATTATCACATATTTTTCTTGCTATATCTATCTAATTGGGTAAGAGAGATGCCTAATTTCGTGAGTAATTATTTAGGATAGGATTAGGACTCTTATTAAGATATATATGAGTCATATTAGTGCTTTAATGACCCCTTTTTAATTAAGAGATAATATAGTTACGAATTTCCCTATTTAATTTAGGTCTCTTATATTTAACCCAATTGTCTCTCATCTAAATCCCAATTTTAGATTAGGATAGAGTCCTATTGGGTTAGAGTAGGGTTAGGACTCTTTTTAAGATGATTAAGAGTTAAAATACTCATTATCTTAACCCTTTTCTATTTATTAATATTTTAGGTACGAATTTAGCTTAATTATCTCCCATCTCATGATGGATTCTTCATAATTGGGCCCAAACTTTATGCTAGGACCATTAGTAAAACTCATTACTAATTTGACTTGATGGGTATTGATTTAATTCCAATTATTCACCCTTTATCCTTATGTAAATCTATTTATCACACTTATTCAAGTAATTTTACACTTTTATTTCAATTAAATATTATTCATGCCAATATTTCTAACCTTCATCATTTGGGCTCTTACTCTTGGCCCAATAATTCGTGTAAGCTTAATTGTACAACCCATGTGCTTACTTTACTTATTGGATTTTTAATTATCCTTTTATTATAGAATTTATTCATGGGCCAAGATTGTCCATTGGTCCAAATATCATAATAGGCTATCATCCCATATTATTTAAAGTCAACTCATATATTTATTTAATTTATAATCCACCTTGGATCATAAAATAATAGATTCTTCGACTTATTCCTTAATTATTCTAATAAGTAGCATAAATTCTTAAACTAAGTCCAAATGATTTTTCTACCCCCAAATTTCTTGATGGGTCATTAGAGAACATTATTTATAATATAACTACTATTTTACGAAATTTTTATAGGGGTTTATACGCATATAATAATGATGCGTACCGTTTTAACTAATTAAATTTATTAATTGATAAATTTTCAATTTATCCATAATTTTTAATTAATGAATTTTTCGGAGTACTACAATAGGTCTACATAAATTTTAAAAATTATGTCAGTCAAACATAAAGTATAAGTTTTCGTCAATTTTAAAATTTCAGTCAAAAATTGATAGAAAAAATTTTTGTAAAAAAATTACGACCAAACATCTCATAAGCTTTTCTCCTGGAAACATACATGTTCTGTTATGTGTTCTAATTGGCCGATGCGCCTTGCCAATCACAACCTGGCAACCCCCATGCGATAACTATCTAAGAGAAACCAATCAGAAAGAAAAAGAGTTGCCACGAGAAAGGTAGAGGATAATTAATTAAGACGTACATGCAACTTCTTATACCTATGAGATAATCCTTTACACCAAAAGTATCAAGACCTACAATTCTAATCTGGCTACCATTTCAAACCCCTCTCGAAGAACATTTCACATTTGGATTCCACGAGGGCACCTAGATGGCCCGGTGAACCATGCGTGTTCACAGAGAGGTAAATAGTCCACAGAAAGAACACATGCTCCATGCAGGTACTGGTCATTTCCAAGATTGAGCAATGCCCACGCTAACAGTACATATCATTTCCAAGAACAAGCCCTTCCCAACCACCAAGCTCCACCATCGGCAAAAAAAGCGAGATGGAGCGAATTGCATGGAGCCCCACCCCACTCCAGATCTATCGGGAGAAAATAATAAGTAAACGACATGCCCTTGCTACAGAGATGCCCCGTGACACAAAAGATGGTAAGTTTAAACAAAGGACAAATCGTACACAGTGTGGATCAGAGCACGAGCAATGGATGCACCCTCGACTACAAACATCTGTTCGCAATTCCGCCCGAGGAACCTCTTGCATCCACATTTTACTGATCTGCCTCAACTTTTGGAGACTCCTCTCAAGTATAAGTGGCCGTCGTCCGGGGAGAGTTCGAGTACGTAAGCTTCAGAGAGTTTCTCGCCGTGTTTGTGTCGTTGGGGAGGGGGCCTCTCTACAACTTAGAGTAACCCCCTTCCCTACTATCGTCTCCTCATCGACTGGAGGAGCTGTCTCCTTTTTGGGAGTATTATGTCTTGGAAAGTTTTCTCAATGGATCTTTGACGGTGCTCTCCGACATTGTCAACATTGTGACTATCTCTAATCAGAGTCATCCGGCTGCGGCCTATTATTTGTACTTTGTTAGTTTGAATTCAGGTGACATTTGCCCGTACTGTAATTTGTATTGTTGTGTATATAATTTGTCTTTTGCTGACGGTGGTGCTTGCAGTTCTTACTCTGCCTCGTGGTCCGACATATTAACCCTCACAAACCCTTGTTCGTGATCCGTTGCTATGGTAATGCGATTCTTTAATATCCGGTAGTGTCGAGCTCCCCCCTAAGCGATTGTGGCGGCCGTACCTATCGAATCTCTATCGATGTTCGCCGACAAGCAACTCCATCAGTTATGTGCAACAATCCAGCACCTGTAACGTGACAAGCCTTTAACAACATTATCTGCACCCCTTTGCCTCTCCTTCTCCGACTGGTCCAGTGTACTTTCTCCCTGATAATCACATCGCCAGCAGATGCGTTGCTCACGTTGACCAATCATCGGTGTTGTCCGGGCGTCTTCCCCAACATCCATTTGCAACTCCTGGACCATGGAGCTTCCTAATTTGTTTCCCTTTGGATTGGCGGTTTCTTCGTTATGTATGGACCTTCGAACCCTAGGCTACTGTTGTGTGTGTTTGGACCTGCCTTTGGTGGCATTCACCATCTATTTCCGACAGTCGGCGCTACCTCCATCTGCCGTTCGAATGAAAAGATACGTCTCTCTCAAGCGAATAAAATAATGAGCCAAGGAAACTCGCTTTACCACCCAATATTTGACCATGCATTAGCAATGTTGTGTACAGATAAAACAACAGGGAAAACAAGTGCACCGTTTTCACAAGACGGCAACTAAAATTTGGTACTTCGAATATCACCAGCTCCCAGCATGCGATTACAAGCATACCATATGTCGCACTTGTCCTCTCCACTCAATGGTTCATATAATGAAGGTTGACCAAATGCACATTAATTAGCATAGATACAACTGTTACAAATATCCCTCCCACGACCCATCTTAAGGCTATACATATGAACTAAGGCCCCGCTTCTAGTGACAACCGATCAGGCAACAAAATGACGAAGCAACTGCCCATCGATGTCCCTTCCAAACTGGCGTTCATGTCCTTCCAATCCGCCCATAACATATGCAACACTGTTCTCTTCAAGACCAAACTGGTGAACAACGTTCAGGGGAAGTGGATCAGCTAAACAAACCCGATCATTCTGGTGGAGACCCAGAGTGAGAGAGATGCCACCATTTGCAGCCGCGCTTGCAAAACCCATCGGCAGACTAGCACCATGATGAGCAGAGGTATCCTGGAGAGAGAAGTTTGATGGTTCTTTAACAAGACTAGGCAGCTGGACAGGATCATCTCGTAGCCGCTTGTGCGGGTAGCCGGAGATCTTCGGGGGAACGAAGACTGGAGCTGCCTGCTTATTGTTGAGAGAAATTGTATAAGTCGGTGAGAAATGGGGTTGATTGTTATTGCCCTGGTGAGGTTCATGTTCGGATATCCTGTGTCCCTGTTGCACCTCCAGGGAGTGTATTTCTTCCACCATGGGTTTCCAAAGTCTTACCCTTGCATTGATAAACCAGTTTGAAACCTGTACAATTTAATGCATCGGTTAAAGGAACTTCATCTTGTGAAATTATTAATCCTACAATAGGCAGAAACATCAAAAGATAATAGCAGGATGCCACTTCAAAAGTGCACCTAGCTTTGGAAATGAGGAAAGGCAGTCGGTCAATGTTCTCCAGAAGAATACTGGTCCATAGACATTCATACACATATCAAACTTGAAACAGGCAGAAAATAAGACATACATATATATACGTATGGTATTTAAAATTTGGACACCCGGAGAAAGACATTTCCGATCACTTAAAAACAAGCTTCAAAAATCATTTCATGCATGTATTAAAACCTTTGCTAGCAACCAACATAAATTTGGAACGCATGATAAAAATAGTCATTTTGTTCGAACAGAATCTCAGATCAGAACACTTCTCTATTGTTTTTCTTTCTTTGCCCTCATCTCACAAAATACACTTAAAGAGATGTAAATTAGGTTCTGAAAATGGCAGGTTCTCAAATCACCTGCGGAGCAGAATGGAGACCCAAGACAAAAAGAGCAGCCAATAAAGGAATCCGGTTGTGAAGTAGACCACCATAATAAGAAGAGTGTAAAAGCATGTGAAAAGAATGTAATGTCCCTCTTACTACCGTGAGGTCCAAGGAGATCTAGTAACCTAAATAGAGTTGCTACAAGTCAGATATCCATCCAATACATATGCAAGGAACAATAAGATTCTATACCTGGTTTCTTGATAAACCCGTTTGTTTAGCCAGCATCTGCTTGTCCATGTCAGTGGGGTACCTAAAAAGGGCATCCAAAAAAAAGTATCCATTACCATGTTAACCATAAATTGAGTTTCAGCAAGTTTCATAAGCAGAAGAGAGTACACAATGTAGCGCACACAAGTCAGAGAATACATAGCATTTTTCCAGTGATATTCTACCGTCCTATTGTCTTTCACGTGGAAAACAAAAAGGGAATTCAAAGGATACTTACGGATGAAGGAAATGTTCAAACAACCATGATCTAAGCACCGTCACGGCACGCTCGGGTAATCCTCTCTGAGGGCGCCAAATTGGCTGCTGATTAATTGCAGTAGGGCAATGAACTCTTTGGTGGCAAAAACTAGTGTTCATTATCGTAAACTGAGGGATCTCATCTTTATGAAGGTCTTCCTTGCCAACAGCTTTGTTCGCAAACTGAAGTTGCTCAGCTATGGCACTTTTCAAACATTTAAAATGTTTTAACAAGGATCTGAGAGCCGCAGGAGTGTATGGGGCAGCTGTACTAAGGCCTGCCACAGCTTCAAATGATGCTATAACTCCCTGAATTTGCTGGTAATACTGCTTGTATCTTCTGCAAACCTACAGGAAGAAATAAGACAGCATTCCAGAATTATGTTAACTCCCAGTGATGGCATGCAAGACACAACATCCTGCTTTTTGATTGCCTGGCCATAGATGCCATTACCAGAGCACAATATCAGGCAGACTTACTGTATCAGCTAAAGATGAATTTGAAGTTTCACGAGGACCATTATTTGAAACTAGGTTGAGGCAAGGTAACTTAACAAAGAGAAGTTCAAAAGTTCAAAAAGAAAAAAAAGAAAAGATACCTAAAGATGGCAACAAAGTGGGACAGAATTTGAACAATCACAATAGGCTATTTAGTCTAATACACAGAAATACTACTTAGTCTAATATTACAATGAAATACTTAAACATTCCTTGAGTGCCACAATGGCATTCTGTCAAATTAAAAATATGAAAATCATGCAATGTGTTGTTAATTAAAATGATCTAGCAGAATAAGTGGGCATACATTGATTGTGTGCACTTAGGCATCTGTAATACCATTCATTTCCAAGTGAGACATATGATAAGATCCTTTACTTTCCATCAAACATATGTTGACAAGGGTCCTTGTCATGATGGTATTCTGCTCTGTGGCAAAAGCTGAACATAAACACCATATTACGGATCAAAGCTGAAACTGGTTTGTGATCTGAGTATTCAGTTTATGATGGGAGTAAACGACAAAGACTGGAAAAGTAATGTTCCATAGGTAACATTGTTAAGCGGAGCAGGTGAAGACCCTTGCTTGGCATTTTCATGGGAAACTGGAAAATTAATGTTTCAAAGTTCGTTTTCAATTTCTGCAAATCAACGGATTCAAATCTAGGTCTCAAATTGTTGACAAAACGTAGTTATCTTTTTTGTGTTAGTAGAAATTTATGGTGTAGTTTTTCTACATACTGTCACTTAGCAATATGGTTTTCTTTTAAAGTATGGACCATTTATAAGAGCTTGCCAGATTATCTTGCTCAATGGGAATAAGTACCAATAAATGTAAATAACAAACAAAATAAGTAAAATGCCCTTCTCCAACTGCACAAAACCATACTAAATAAAGGCTTTATAAAGGACATAGTCAAGAAAAGATCTAAGGACTGGGCAAATAATAGATTTTGGCAAAGTAGATGGTAGAGTGCATTCATAAGCAACACAAGACGGCTTATGCTCAACCTAAAAAAATTGTAAAAGCACTGAAAGACCAGGAAACAATTTTCCAGAAGGCTCATAACCTATCATTCAAGAAGCACATTAAAGAGTATGTGACATACGTACCAAGAGCAAATATAAAGACCATTGGCAGACGATTTATCTAAGAACCAAAAACAAAATTGCTATGTCCCTTAATCGGCAGACACAACTACAACATTTAACGTATCTCTTCACTCAAACACAAACACAAAAGAACATATTTCTGATTGCGAAGTAACATGGAACTGAACTTCATGCACTGGCTTATAGCTCGGATGGGGGCAATCTAAATAGTGGAAAGAAGGGAGGGAGGATAGAATTGTTGATACACCATTGAAACTGTCCTATAACTAACAGTATCAAGAGAATATATATATATATATATATATATAGAATAAGGTCAATTTTACACCTGATAGTGCCAAATTCTATAAGCATCAATAAACCACTGTGAACATATAAACACCACAATCCTGCAGCCGCATTATTATGCTTACTATGTGACACATACAGTACTGAGATATGAGATAATCTGTCTACTATATGCAACCATCCTTCTTTCAATGAGTTTACATCAACAATGAGAAAATATCTGATCCTTTGTGTGTACCGGTCATAACTTTCCATGTATCCACTTTTCCTTCTAAAGATGGCTAGACAATTCAGCTTGGAACCACTTTACCTCAAACGCATCCATCATACAAAATTAGACATAGGTCAGGTCTAAGTATCAATTATATTACCTCAAGTTAGGCAACTAGCCAGTAAATCATGGTAAAATGAGCCGAAGTATCAATGTGCTTACTTCACATTAGGCAACTAGCCAGTAAATCATGGAAAATGAGCCTACCATTTCAAGGATTAATTTCCTAATTAAGTTGAATGATAAACATAAACTCTGATCTGTTTTGGAGAATCTAATGGCCTTCCAATTAAGTCTTCCCGTTTCTAACGTCCACAGCAAAACATGATCTACTCATCATATGTCATGCAATTGCCAATTGCTCCCCATATAACAGAATCCAACGCAAAAAGTTTGGCGCATTGTGCTTAAGAGTAATGCTCTATGTTTCCTACCGTCTCCATAAGAAGTTTTTAAACATGCATCAAAACGTTACTTGAACATGTACGAAAAAGTTACCACAAAATAGAGAAAGACAGTATTTTATCTACTTTAACGCGAAGGCTCATGGCACTCATTTCATACAACAATGAAGAAACTGTTTAAAAGTTTCAGACACATGCACAACAGAACAGCCGTAGAAATCCAAATAAACAAAAGACTCATGTATGCATGTAGACATCCAAATATTTAACAACCTTAATCCACTAAAAATATTATGTAGATGGACGGCATTTGAAAGAAATCGCCAAGCCGTTCAGCACTCTAAATCACGGCATATAGCAGCTCCCAATTTAATGAGCTACATCTGAAAGAGAGAATGTTGCTAAAATCAGAGCCCATTGAAAACCTACCAACCACTTGCCCTTCACCAAAACACACGAGCTCCTGCTTTTTGCCAAAACACCAAATGGGTGTACAACCTGATAAATGCACAGCTAAGAGATACATGACTATGAAGGCCAAAAGGTCAAGAACTGTTAAAATGCAGCAATGTACGTACAATGCATACACATGAATGCTGAGATCCGGAAAGTGCTGAAAAAAAGCTTCATAATAGTTGGCAACTATATAATTGTCATTAAATCACATTGGCCCAAAATTTAGGAGTACTGGCAGAAGCATTAGTGTCTTTCAGTCAGGAAAGAAAGCTGGGTTGTAAACACCACCAGACATCCCATCAAAGTCCTTGGAGGCAGACTCCATAACCGATCAAATCAGAGAAATACTTCCGAGGGAGTGAACAGTGATCTAGATTCCAAGCGGTCTCCGGATATATGTAAACTTCTCGGCAAGAAACATTCAAAAATAAATGTATATGCAAACCAAGGAAATGGAATCCAATCTTGAAAGACCCAACCAAAGCTTCAAAGCAGTCACCCAAAGCAAGTGCACATCCATCAACATCACTTGTGTGCAAGACAATAAAAGAACAAAACCAAGCAAAAAGAAAGAAAACAAAAAGGTGGATAGAGACATGAAGATATGTACACAACAACAGACCTCATCCAGCATAGACATGAGCCTCGACCTCATCCCCCGGTGCTCCCCATCGCCGATCGAGTCGTCTACGTTATCACTACAATCGTCGACGCCGTCGGCCGCCAAATCCAGCGAGTCCACTTCCCCGCCACTGCAAAGGAGGGCACCCATCATGGTGCCCCCTCCTCCGCACGCTTCCTCCAGCAATTGCTGCGCTGGCCTCAGGAACCTGGAGCCTTGCAGTATGGTGGCGTAGCCCGTAAATGGCCCGGCGGGGACGAGTCCCATCCTTGGCGCCATCGACAGCGGCGGCAGCTGCCCGGTGAGAGCGGGCGCACACACCGACAGGTTTTGGTTCCGCTGGTCGTCCTGGTGAGAGGGGGAGGCGGGGGACGAGAGGGACAAGGAGACGTCTTGGGCTTCGTGGCCGTGGGAGCCTCCCAGGAGTGGGTGGTCGTCGAAGAGGTGGACGGGGGGAATGCCGGTCTCGTAAGGCGTGGCATTGTAGCTAGGGTTTAGCAGTAGCGAGGGGGAAGGAGGCATGAGGGAGGACGTCGCAGTGGCTGAGGAGGCGGAGAGCGGGGCGTCGCAGTGGAAAAAAATCGGTGGTGGGGAAAGGGTGGTTGGTGGCCACCGTGGCCGGTCGTCGGCGCTCGGATACCGGAGCTTCTCCCTCCGGCACTGCTGAGGGACGTGGTAGAAGGAGAAGAAGCCGCCTCTCCCGCCATATACTTCGTCTCTGACGCCTGCAACCATTTGTTGCTGCTCTCCTCCACCACCGCCTTCTCGTGGGCAGATCCCCGACATGGGATTTGCCTTGGATGTCTTGTGTGCAGGCTACTTGTCTGCTTTCCGAAAAATTTTCTTCCTTTCGCCCTTCCCCACCTTCCCCTTAACTTGCAGTTGCAGAGAGGCAGACAGCAGCTACCCTACTTTATTTCCCCTTTCTTCTCCCGAGAGAGAGAGAGAGAGAGAGAGAGAGTAGGGTTACGATGTGACTTCCATACTCAAATACAGTAGAGACGGTGAGAGAGTGGGCGGGAGGAATCACCCTGCATGGGGCGGGGACTGCCATATGTAAATGGCGCAGGTCTTTTCATGCGAGTCACGTTACCTCTTTGGTGGGATCTCTTCTCTGTGGTCGGAGCAGGGTAGGAGTGAGGAGCGGATGTCAGTCGACGGACCAGTACGAGTGAGATATCCGTTTCCATTCCGTTGCGATCACCGACGGTGACCAGCTCGACGGGAGCTACGATGAGTGCCTTTCTACTACGACGAAGTAGCCTGTTATAAAGCGGTAGCGTTTCGCTGACACACGTGGGTCGCACATACGAGAGAGAGAGAGAGACTTCAGGTGTGACAGCAGGAGGCGGAGAAGAGAGAAGTAATATACAGTAGCTAGAAAAGCAAGAGAGGGCGGAGAGGCTGGGATGGGGGAGCAAAACGGAGGCAGGGACGGCAAGAACAGCTAGCACCATCCATACACCATCCATACACAGTGCTCACGGAGTTGGTTTGTGGGAAAAGGTAATGCATGCTTACTTTTTTGTTCGATTAGGCAGCCTTTGTCGATCCTAGTTAAAAGTGAAAATCGATAAAAAAAAAATTATGTGTGACGAGTCGATCGAACGGGATGAGAGGCATGTTTATTAGATGAAAAAAGTCCAACTCCACACGAGAGAGAGAGACGTTGACTTTATCTTACCGTGTCAATTTTCCAAAAACGGCCTCCCACCTATTTTGGCCACGGCGAAGAAAAATGAAAAAGACTTATTACATTTTCATATTGCACTTCAAATACATATGATTAGGTAACAAATTTATGTGACATCTAACAATTGAATTGTCACTTTCTCACTTTTCAAGTGAAGGGTGCCACATAAATTATTACCTAATCATATTACAGTACTTGAAGTATATATATAAGTGTAATAAATATTTCTCAGAAAAATATATATTCTTTTTATCTCTCCCTTACACAAAAACTTAAGCCCACCAAACAAGTTTAGACCCTCATTCGATTTTTTGTCATAAATTTTGCGTATCAAAATCTTGCTTTAGGCAGCACCAAGCGCTGCCTAGACAAGATGCATGCGCCCCTGGCGAGCACAATCTCCACTTTCATAATTTTGAATTTATGGTAGATCATTAGAAAACACTGTTGCTCTACCAAAGTTGACAAAGCATAAAAAATAAGAAATAAAATGACTTGTTAACCCTTATATATTAATTTCGTGGGTAGAAGTGTTGCATGATTTATGGTCTGCTTACATTTTTTTTGGCGCTAGATAATTTATGGTCTAGTTAGAATGCAATCAATTGCATGCTGACAATGCTTAGCGCCAAAAAGTACATTCATGTGATGCAGACTCTTAATCCTCGCCTTCGGGATTTTGACCCGTCTTTTGGCACCATCATGGTTTGCCCTGCTTGGAGTGTGTAGCTTGGTGTTCTCTTCGTATCACCGTCGTATAAAAAAATTAGAAAACTAACCGTTAGTACGGACATTTAGATATTAACAATCAGAAAACTGGTTATTCGAAGATGGACTAGTGCTGCAAATAGAATTTGATATTTCGATATTTTGATCTAATTTTGATAAAAGTTTTTTATTTTAAATTAAAAAATAATGTTAATAATTTATCGAAATCAGTATATATCAGATATTTTGATAAATTATTAAAATCAAAATAAAAATAATCAGAATCAAAATTGATATCAATTATTTTAATAAATTATTCATAAATTCAAAACATAAAATCATGTTAATTAAGCACTTTAACTTATTAAAATTTTGATTCCATTAATACCATCGAAATTGAAACGGAATTAAAATTAATTATTTTAATTTTATCAAAATTAAAATTATATTTTAATTATCGTAATCGAAATTGAAATCTATCTTTTGAGTTCTGGATTCGATCCGATTACAACTTTAAAGTGGACAAATAAACAAGATCATTAATATTAAGCTAGCAAGCATGAGCGGGTGAAGAGGAGAGGGGGGCGGGGACAGGTGTTGCAACTTGCATGATCCTCCAACTGCTACTAATCTAATCTACCGAGATCCACCTGCTGGCTTCTAACCAGTGCACGTAGACCATCCAAGATAAGAGGGTCTTGGGAGTAGGATGAGCTAATCAAGCTGCACGTGTCGGGATCCGACAACCAGATCCCAACATCGTAGAGAGAGAGAAGAAACGCACAATACAGATAGATAGACAGACGTCTAGAGAGAGAGAGAGAGGAGGGGGTGAGAAGAGTTTACAATTTGCAGATGGGGCATCAGAGCAGGTGACGTAGGCTTTTCCTGGTTGGGGTCTGGATGTCCTTTCTCTCTCCTGTTCCATTCGAGTTATCAAATCTAACGAGTGGAAAGAGATAGAAAGAGCAGTTTAATAAGTGGGCAACCTGTCGAGTCGAGAGATGCAGAGTACGTCCACCGCCAGATCTTTTGCTTGGGAGAGCGCCCGCATTTCCCGACGACACACCAAAAACCGCGCAGGCTGCACATGGCGGTACGGCCCCTGGCAAAGATAACTCCTAGTCTCCTATACGCCCCAACTCCAACTCAGATGATATGATCGAGATATTAATTAGGGAAAGAAATTTCTTTTGAAACAATTCTAAAGTCGTTTCAGGAGAGAATAACAATGGCGTAGCTGAAGAGTACTAATGTCGAATTGCCGATCGTCACTATCCGACTTAGTTCGTCGACAATAAGATCCGACCCATTCATAACGCTAACCCACATGGTTGGTCGATGACAACGAAGTTTTTCGACTTGGTTGGCCGACGACTTAGGTCGGCCGAGATTTCCGACAACAATTTCGCCCTCGGAAACCTACCAAGAGGGCCCATCAGATCAGGCATGCAATCCGAGCACGTCCCGCTGGATCCAGTCTAAACTCGCTCATCACACGGGGTGAACCCCGGAAATCACAACTGTTGGCGCCCCAACTGTCGCTCGACCAATTGGAAAAGTTCCCATCGTGACAAGGCTGGCAGGGTCCAGTTGTGAATGGTTCCGTGATGGTCGCGCTTGCCCCGTTACGTCTCGGTTGCTAAAAATCAGGATACGCCCTCCCTCCATTACGGGAAATTCAAAATGCCAAGACCGTATAAAAGACAGGGGCATCCCTTACAAGAAAGGTAGGCTATTCATAGCACTATAACTCTCTTTTACAATTCTCTCTGCTGACTTGATCGTCAGAGTGTCCGACCGTCGAGGAGTCTCGGTGGTCTTTACAGGTTGGGTTCACCTCGCCGACGTCAACGCGACGCCGCTGATCTCTCAGGGCCCACTCAGTTCGGCCCCGGCCGACGACCACTTGCTTTTTCAGCAACATTTGGCGTCGTCTGTGGGAAGCAGTACAAAAAGCTTCTCTCCATGACACCCAAGGGAAAGGCGGTAGCTCGCCCGTCGAGGAGGAAGTTGCACTGGCCAACGTCACTGAGGAAGTAGCCGGGGGTGCCTCTGGCGCTGGGGAGCAAGACTTGACGACATCTTCGCGGCTCGACCGCGTCGAACAAACGCTGGCAACCTCCAGCAGATATTAATGAGGATGGAGCTAAATCAGCAGATACCCTCGGCACGAGGCGAAGGCTCAATTCGCCAGGCGGTATAGGCCCTAGGGGATCAGGGAGACGTGGAGGTCCCCAGCCAACAACGTGCACCTCCGGCAATGTCGGCGAGCCATGTCGACGCCCAACAAGCAGCGGCTGGGATCCCCGCACCAGCGCTTAACCAAGCCGACAATATTCATCCGGTTACACCGGTCGCTGCGGCAGAAAATGCAGCGAGGACCGACCTCACCGACCACTTCACTGTGGAATCCACCCTAGCCACCATAAGCGAGTCGCCTTTCGACCCCCGGTGGAAAGACGACCTACGGGAGATGAACAGAAGATAGAAGCCTTGCAGCTCGGCACACGCGCCCCATCCGTGGCGACACTTCTGACTGCCTTGCCATTCACTGAAGAAATCACGTCGGCGCCAGTTCCACCGAAGTTCTAGCTGCTGAAGTTCAGACGCTACAACGGGACGACCAACCCTATCCACCACCTCGACCACTTCCAGGGACAGGTGGAAATGGTAAATCTTACTGACACCTTGAAGTGTCGTGCCTTCATGTCTACTCTAGATGATGTGGCACTACAGTGGTTCAAAGCGCTCCCCGCACGGTCAATCCCTAGCTTTGCCGATCTGACCCAGAGGTTCCTGGACCACTTCTACAATACGGTGCAGCACTCACTATGCACCGACGACCTGTGGCTGGTTGCTCAGAAGGAGAACGAGATGTTCCGAGACTATGCTAAATGCTTCCAGATTGAGGTCATGAAGGTGATAGACCTGGACTTAAGGATGGCGGTCAACATACTCACAAGGATGTGCACCGACGTGGCGTTCGTGGCATCCATCGCCAAGAAACCTCCAGTAAGTCTCTCCGACCTCCTTTCCCGAATGCAGAAGTACGTGAGGCTAGAGTCAACCCTTGGAGCTGCTGGGCGACTCAAGCGACCACTGGAGAGAGGAACCATAAGCTCGGGGCCAAGCGAGAAAAGGCCGAGAGGGGAGGAGGCGCGCGGAGAGAGGCGCCGAGACTCGGAGGGTCGGCGGGAGTCCGACTGACGACCCGACGAGTACCACCACGTCAGGGATCTCCCTCGTTTCGGGAGGCTGCCGTCGGAGATCCTCCCAGTCATCAAGAAGTTGCCAGAGTTCAGGCGGCCTGAACCAATTGCGAGGCCTCCATCCGGGCGGGGGGCCGATCTCTACTGTGAGTACCACAAGGGCTACGGTCATCTGACCGACCAATGCAGAAGCCTGAAGATGGAGATCGCGGAGATGCTGCGGAGAGGAATAATCGGCAAGGACGTCGTTGACGGCAAACCAAAGGAGCGCGAACCAGAGGAAAATCGCGAGCGCGAGGGCAAAGGTGTTGTCCTGGTCCTCGTTGGCGGGTCGACAAGCGGTGGCGACAATAGCAGGAAGAGGAAAGCATACATGTCGGCCGTTATTCTCGGCTTAAGCGGTCCAGCGCCAAGCATAAAGGAGGTTATCACTTTCTCCGCCAAAGACGCGGTCGGGTTGAGTTTCCCCCACGACAACGTGCCAATCATCCACACCGACATAGATGGATACACTATACATCGCATCCTCGTTGATAACGGGGCAGCACCTGATGTTTTATTTTATGACTACTTTTTGAAGATGACTAACTTAAGCACCGCCGAGGGGTCCATCAGGCTAAAGGTAACACTGGGCACCCGTCCCCGGCATGTAACGGTTGAGGTCGACTTCCTGATAGTGAAAGTGAAGTCGGCCTACAATGCTATTTTGGACGAGGTCTGCTTGGGAAGCTCGGGGGGGTGTCGTCAACCTACCACCAGATTTTGAAATTCCCAACTCCTGGCGGGATAGGGGAAGTCATCGGAAGTCAGGCTGAGGCACGTCTATGTTATGTAAACTCCATCAAAGCAAAGGAACCAGCTATTTTGGAGTATGTGCCAGATGTTGATAACGTCCAAAAACACGAACCAGTGGAACAAACCAAACAAATAAAAGTCGAGAATGGAGTCCTAATCGTCGGGACCGAACTCAAAGACTTGGAAGACGAGATCGTCGCGTTCCTCGGCCGGAGTGGTGACGTGTTCGCCTGGTCGGACGACGACCTTCCGGGATAGACCCGAATGTCATCCAACATCACTTGAATGTGAATCCCAAGGCCCGACCCATCCGTCATAAGAAAAGACCTTTTCGGCCGATCGACAGGAAGTGGTGGAAAACAATCTGACAAAATATTTGCACGCAGGCATCGTCAGGAATTCGTTCTATCCAGAATGGGTCGTAAACGTCGTCTTGGTATGAAAGGCGAATGGAAAATGGCGGATGTGCGTAGATTTCACCGACCTGAACAAGGCCTGTCTAAAGGATAGCTTCCCGTTGCCTCAGATCGATCAACTAGTCGATTCAACGGCCGGGCACGAGCTCTTGAGCTTCCTCGATGCCTATTCCGGGTACCACCAGATAAGAATGGCTTCGGAAGACGAGGACAAAACATCATTCACCACCGAAAGAGGTCTGTACTTTTCACTCGTACATACCAAAGGCTCTTCAACATGATGTTCGAGAAGCAGATCGACAAGACGATGGAGATTTACATCGACGACATGTTGGTGAAAAGCCGGCGAGCAGAAGACCATGTCAAAGATTTGGCCGAGGCTTTCGAAGTACTACGACAATATGGGATGAAGCTGAACCCGAAAAAGTGCGTCTTTGGCGTCCGAGCAAGGAAGTTCTTAGGATACCTCGTTTCTCGTCGGGGCATTGACGTCAACCCCGACAAAGTCTAGGCCATCATCGACATGACGGCCCCGAGAATGGTAAAAGAGGTACAAAGAATTAACGGAAGGATAACTGCTCTTAGCAGGTTTATGTCCAGGTCGACGGAGCGATGTAGACCATTCTTCGAGGTACTGAGGAAGGGTCGCTTCGAGTGGACCGAGGAGTGCCAAAGGGCTTTTGGCGAACTAAAGGAACACTTGGCTCATGTGCCGACGCTGAGCAAGCCAAAGGTCGGGGAAGAGTTACTATTGTACCTTTTGACGACAACCTATTCTATCAGCTCGGTGCTGGTGCGAGAAGAAGACCGAGCCCACCTTCCGGTATATTACACGAGCAAGGCGCTGCGAGGAGCCGAGCAGCGATACTCGAACCTTGAGAAGGTCGGGTATGCGCTGATCATGGCTGCACGACGACTACGTCCATACTTCCAAGCGCATAAGATCGTCTTCCTAACCGACACACCGATCCGACAAGTTCTCAAGCGACCCGAGTCCTCCGGGAGGTTAGCCAAGTGGGCCGTCGAGCTCGGAGAATTCGACGTCAAGTTCAGGCCCCGGGTCGCTATCAAGGCCCAGGCCCTCGCGGATTTCATTTCCCAGGGGACTGCCCGGGCAGCTGCAGAAGAGGAAGCCGACGAAAGATGGGAAATTTTCGTCGACGGAGCCTCAAACTCCCAGGGCAGTGGAGCTGGGATAGTCATGCGCTCGCCCGACAACCTCGACTTAAGGTACGCGGTCCGTTTTGGCTTTGAAGCCTCTAACAACGTGGCAGAATATGAAGCAGTAATATCGGGGCTGAAGATGGCGAGGTCCCTCGGGGCCAAAAAGGTCTGCATCCACAGCGACTCCCAACTGGTCGTCAGCCAGGTGTCGCAAGCGTTCGAGGTGAAAGAGGACAAGCTCGCGTCCTACAAGGCCGAAGTTCAAAGTCTCATAGTGTGCTTCGACTCTGTCGAGCTCATTAAGATACCGAGGTCCGAGAATGAGCAAGTCGATGCTCTCTCAAAGTTCGCGTCGTCCTCGCTTGAACGCCTCCAACTATGTTGGTAGAAGAGCTTCGAGAGCCATCCATAACAACCAGAGAACTGATAAGCGTCGGCATCAAGACGACGTGGATGATCCCACTAATAGGTTTCCTCAAAGATAGGGTACTCCCGGAAGACAAGAACGAGGCCGATAAAACAAGGCGACGAGCGTCGAAGTTCTTTATCGTCGGCGACGACTTATATCAGAAGGGATTCAGTTATCCGAATCTCCTATGCATGGACCCCGCTCAAGCCAAGGAAATCATCAACGAAGTACATGAAGGTACGTGCGGTTCTCATGCGGGTCCTCGATCTTTAGTACGAAGGGTAACCCGATAGGGATATTGGTGGCCGACGATGCTCAGGGATGCCGAGAAGTACGTGAAATGTTGCCATCAATGCCAACTATTCGAAAAAATTGATCGGCAACCTCCGACAGAACTCACGAGCATAACTTCCCCGTGGCCCTTCGCGCAGTGGGGAATGGACATCCTCGGACCATTTCCGCCCGCAACAGGTCAGAGGAAGTTCATCATCGTCGGTGTTGACTATTTCACCAAGTGGGTCGAAGCCGAGCCCTGGAGAAGATCACTGATGCCAATGCCTGGGGTTTCGTGTGGAAAAACATCGTCTGCAGGTTCGGCCTTCCCCGGACAATCATCACCGACAACGGACGACAATTCGACAACGTCAGATTCTGTCGGAACTGCGATGCGCTCGGAATCGAGCATAGATTATCCTCGGTAGCTCATCCCCAGTCAAACAGAATGGCCGAGGTTACCAATCAGATGATCTTGGATGGGCTGAAAAAAAAAAAGACTACAAAGCCACAAGGGAGCTTGGGCCAACCAGCTCCTCCATGTACTTTGGGCGTACAGGACAACACCGAGGGAAGCGACTCGAGAATCGCCTTTCGCACTTGCTTTCAAGGTAGAGGCAGTATCGCCCGTAGAAATACTCGTCCCGTCGAGGAGAGTCCTCGGGTTCGACGAGGAAAACAATAACCTCTCATTACGCGCCGAGCTTGATCTAATAGAAGAAAGGCAAGGGAATGCATCGGCAAGGATGGAAGTCTATCAGAGGAGGGTCAAGAAAAGCTTCGACTGGAAGGTCAAGCCGCGACGCTTCCGGGTGGGGTGCCTCGACCTCAGAAAACTCGCCATCTCAGATCCAAAATCGGCTAGTGGAAAGTTATCGGCCAATTGGGAAGGGCCGTACCATGTCATTGAAACCCTCGGCCAGGGTGCTTACCGGTTGGAAGGCCTCGATGGAACAGTCATTCCGAGGACATGGAACGCTGAACATCTCCGACGTTATTTCCGCATGAATATGAGGTCGCTTCGGCACTCTAAATACGAGGTTGCTTCGGCACTCTAGATACGAGGTCGCTTCGGCACTCTCTAAATACGAGGTCGCTTCGGCACTCTAGATACGAGGTCGCTTCGGCACTCTAAATACGAGGTCGCTTTGGCACTCTCTAAATACGAGGTCGCTTCGGCACTCTAGATACGAGGTCGCTTCGGCACTCCCTAAATACGAGGTCGCTTCGGCACTCTAAATACGTGGTCGCTTCGGCACCCACTAAATACGAGGTCGCTTCGGCACTCCAACTACGAGGTCGCTTCGGCACTCATGTGAGGTCGTCACGACGCACTTAGATTAGACAATTTTTACAGAATGGTAAGGGGGCTGGCTAATCGTCGGCATAAACGCGTACGTAAAAAAGGCAATTTCATTAAAACGAGAATATGAACTACAATTCCGAGGCTGACGGACCCTTGGCCACAACTTCGTCAGCAACCTTGTTGAGGGTACGTTCGACCGCAATAACCAAGGCCTCGTCCACGACGGTCGCCACCTCTTCATCATGGTCGGCGACGCCCTTAGCCGCAGTCATATCGTCGCCCTCGGCCGGAAGGTCCACCCCGGAGAAGTCAAGGTTAGGGTACAGCTCCCGCACCTTGTCGAGGCAAGCATTGTAACCCTCCTTGAAGAGACCGGCGACCTCGTCTTGATGATCGTCGGACTCGCGATACTCCTCTACCGCCTTCTCCCGTTCCTCGGTGATAAGTCGCGAAAAGTCCTCCTTTGTCTTCTCGTGTGCCTCGATCTCGGCGTACTGTGCCTTCTTCACCGCCTCCAATGCCTTCTCCATGGCACGCAAAGCTTCCTTCTCGGATGCGAGGGACGATTGGAGGTCGCTTTCCCTCTTCTTCACCGCCTCCAACTCCTTCAGCCGGAGAGCCTTCTCGGACGCCAGCTACCCCTCGTCCTCGGCGACAAGCTTGTCACAAGATAGCCTCTTCACCTCCGCCCGGTGAGTGAACGCCTCGAACGCGGCCAACTGGGTCAGCAGCGACGAGTGGAACTCATGCATAAGCCGACACGCGGGCTTGTTCAACGCGTCGGCCTTCATCTCGGCAAGAAGGGCCCGATGACCCTACTCCACCGGGTCCAGCGGGATTGCAGTTTGGGTCGTCGCCGAGGGCGCAGGGGGCGGAGAAGACGCCGGTTGATAGAGACTCTTCGGAGGCCGCTCAACAGGAGGGGTAGGCGCTGAACCTTGTTCTGGCACCGGAGCTGACGAGTCCGCAGACGGTTCGAGCACGGCATCCAGATGACGCTTCTCGGGGCGGGAAGCCACTTTCTTCTCGCTTGAGAAGACCCGATTCCTGGCCTTCTCGGCAAGCGAGGTGCCCTTGCGCGCCGGCTTCGGAGAAGCGCTTTTGTCGGCCATAGCTGTAGAAAAATGAGGCATGTTAAAGTCAAGAAACCACAGGAAAGTCAGGGGAGCAACTATGAAATAGGCAACCTTTTGTGCCCTCATCGATCAGCTTGAACAGCTCCTCGGAGGGTTCGATCAGATTGGGGGATTCCACATCCTTTAAAAGCGCGATGTCCGAGAGCTCGGACGCACTAAGCCTCGGCGACCCAAACGCCTTGCTCCGTACGTCGACGACCACCCAGGTGGTCGGGAAGGGCCACCCAGAGGGGCAATAGATGAAAACAAAACTCCTCTTCCAACCATGGACTGAGGACGGCAATCGGCCGAGGATTTTCCGACCATTCCTCGCCGCGAAATAAAGCCAATCCCCAAATGGCTTAACAGAAAAAAGATAGAAGAAGAGGCACATGGTCGGAGGGACCCCCGCCGAATAGCACAGGGTAAGGAAGCCGACGATCATGCGCCAGGAGTTCGGGGCCAACTGAGAGGGGCGACTCTGAGCTCTAAAAGAAAGAAAAATGACAAGGGGTGGAAAGGGAAGTAGAGACCAGTCCGAACCACCTCGGAATAAACAGAAAATCCCCCCTTCATGACATGATGGGCCCTAAAACCCCGGTTGGCGAACATGACGACGTCGGCTGGGAGAACAAGCTGCGATGCTTTTGCATCCAGGTAAAGGTGTCGGAAGTGGTCTCGCATCGCGCCTCGGCTACATTGTCGGCTGCGCGACGAGCACTGAAGGTATGGGCCAAAGGAACCCTTGGAATATATCTACCAGGGGAAACTCTGAGGATGAAAGAACCCTCCATAGGACCCCACACTAAGGTGTCGAGAATTTCGGTCTCGGCTTCGAGATCCTCGAAAGCGTGATTGGAGGCATCGTCGGAGATGTTGGGATCCTTGCTGGCGGACTCTCTAGGGGAAGGAGTAGCGGACGAAGAACCCTTGGACGAGGGAGAAGCAGAAAAGCGACTCATCGCTTACCTCAGAGGGAAGCAAGCAAAAGAAGGCAATCCACGAGGAAGGCTGGAAGACGTCAGGTCGTCGGAGAACGTCGGGCCGACAGCCAAAAAACACGCGTGCGAGGTAGGGGTACCATTCGGCACTGACCCCCGGCTATTTATAAGGCCACAAGGCTGCTCCCATCAGATGGTTAGAGACCCAGGGGCCACTCAGATGCAGCCACGTGTTGGAAGGTCAACAGCCAGGCGCCGTTCACCCAGATCCCCAACGCATGTCGACTTCAGGCAAGGCCATCGTGAGCACGGGAGTCAAGGCGATTATGCGACAGCCATCACCTCCAATGCTGACATAATGACAAAAGATCGTGATCTCCATGATGGCAGAGGTGAAACGGCTCTGACATCCGCACGGATACCGGAAAGGCGGCGCGTGTCTACTCAACTCCCAATGGCAGTTTGACGAAACCCATCGACAACCAAACAAATGGCTTCTCTTCGAGCCGAGGACTCGTCTCGATGAGAACCCGGGGGACTAGTGATGCTGATCGTCGCTATCCGACCTAGTTCGCCGACAATAAGACCCGACCCATCCATAACGCTAACCCACACAGTTGGCCGATGACAACGAGGTTTTCCGACTTGGCTGGCCGACGACTTGGGTCGGCTGAGATTTTCGACAACAATCTCGCCCTCGGAAACCTACCAAGAGGGCCCGTCGGATCAGGCACGCGATCCGGGCGCGTCCCACTGGATCCAGTCCAAACTCGCTCATCACACGGGGTGAACCCTGGAAATCACGACCGCTGGCGCCCCAGCTGTCGCTTGACCAATTGGGAAAGTTCCCGTCGTGACCAAGCTGGCAGGGTCCAGCTGTGAATGGTTCCGTGATGGCCGCGCTTGCCCGGTTACGTCTCGCTTGCTAAAAATCAGGATACGCCCTCCCTCCATTACTGGAAATTCAAAATGCCATGACCGTATAAAAGACAGGGGCATCCCTTACAAGAAAGGTAGGCTATTCATAGCACTATAACTCTCTTTCACTACAAGAAATGCGCAGATAGAGACCGATTTTGAGACCGAAATGTTCGGTCTCAATTCGGTCACAAATCTGAGACCGAAATTGTCTCAATTCGGTCACAAATTTGAGACCGAATTGAGACCGAATATTTCGGTCACAAATCTGAGACCGAATTGAGACCGAATATTTCGGTCTCAAATTTGAGACCAAAATGTCATTCAGTCACAATTCGGTCTCATATTTGTGACTGAATTGTGACCGAATATTTCGGTCCCAAATCTGAGACCGAATTGTGACTGAATAATATTCGGTCTCAAATGTATTGTTTATTGGTTTAAATTATTGAGACCGAATATTATTCAGTCACAATTCGGTCTCAGATTTGTGACCGATTTGTGACCGAATATTTCGGTCCCAAATCTGAGACCGAATTGTGACTGAATAATATTCGGTCTCAGATACATTGTTTATTGGTTTAGATTATTGAGACCGAATATTATTCGGTCATAATTCGGTCTCAAATTTGTGACCGATTTGTGACCGAATATTTCGGTCACAAATCGAAGACCGAATTGTGACCGAATAATATTCGGTCTCAGATGCATTGTTTACCAGTTTACATTATTGAGACCGAATATTATTCAGTCACAATTCGGTCTCAGATTGTGACCGAAATATTCGGTCACAAATCTGAGACCGAATAATATTCGGTCTCAGATGCATTGTTTATTAGTAGTTTAATTATATTATAGCTATAATTTACTCTACTTGTTAATGGTTTACTTATATATAGTTTTATATAATTATTTTGAATATAAAAAACTTATATATAGAAAATTTATAAGTTATATTTTTGTTTAGTTGATATATATATATATATATATATATATATATATATTATACACATTGTATTTGCATATTTGTAAATGTATTATATTTGTTTAGTGAATATAATTATATGATAAAACATTATGCTTAAAAATATTATATTGTATTTATTATATATTGAAAATAGTAATATTAAACATTTATATTTCATATGATGATATATTATATTATGCTCATTTAATATTATGTAGCTCATCGATTAGACTTTAGATTGAGAGCGAATCTGACAGGCAGATGTTTTATTATGATGAAATCCAACAGTTGGATTTTGATTGACAATATGTTCAATGGTTAGATCTTGATCAAATTTAGATCGGGAGCGAATTCAACTGTCAAACTCTAATCAAACTAAAATCCAACGATCATGATTTAGATCTTTAACAAATCTAATGTGTGAATCGCGATTAGATTGTTATAGATTGGAAACAAATCTAACTGATTAGATGTATATAGATCGAATGTGAATTCAAAGGTCGGATCTTTGATCAAATGAATATCGATAGTGAATCCAACTGTCACATTTTGTTTAAACTTAAATCCAACAATTAGGATTTGGACATGAAGCAAATCCAATGTAGGGATCTTGATCATATTATTTTAGGTTGGTAACAAACCCAACTGATCAAGTATACATAGATCGAGAGCGAATCTAATGATCGAATTTTAGATTGAATGAAATCCAATAGTAGGATTTTGATTAATAGTAGATTCACTGATTTGATCTTGTCCAAATATAGATTGGGAGTAAAAACAACCATCATGTGACGCCCCGAGTGTAGCGGAAAACCCAGGTACACACAGATGTCATTCAATTAAGTGAACAACATACACAAATATCAATATCAAGTTTTGAGAGAATAACAATAAATTCTAATTTTCTAATAAATTATAGAGGTCTGCGATGATACCAAGAAATGACTGCATAAATGTAGCAAAAACAGGAGTCCAGTACTTCCTTCTTGAGAATTTCCGGCCGGTAGTATATTGGGAACTTCCCCCTAGAAGCTTCTTCAATTTCCTCATGCCTATCTTCATTGGATGTGTCGATAGCTTTCCCTTTGTCTGCCATTTCCTGGAACACCATCAAACACATCCAATTAATTCATGCTAACTACTTAAGTTCTAAAAACCAAAATGATCTTTAGAAATTCTAGAATACACACAAATATTTTATTTATTTCCTTTGTGAAAATGGTCACAGAGATATCTATCATCCATAACCTTGCTCTGATCCCACCTCTGTAACACCCTCCTCCGACTTCACACAAACACATACGTAACCTTTGATCGGAAGAGGGGTTACGCTGACAAACTTTCGTTATGGGTAGATAAATCCGTATAATGCTCAATCATTAGCAAACCATTCCACAAAGGTATCTTGAACATATTATACTTCACAAGGTAACAAGGTACTAATACTCATTACTTACAAGAACTAAGTTTCTCTCTTTAACTTAATACATCAACAATTCAAAATAAAACTACTAAACTATGCTATTTTTCTTCATCTCTTCATCATTCGCAGCGGAATTGGGATTCATGTGTAGCTGAGATTATACACACCTTCAATCTGAAAGGGTTGGAAGAAACAAAGGCATGAGTCGAAAGGACTCAATAGGTACAAGTAAACATAGAGTAGAAGCTTCATTTGCAGAACTGAATGAATATTCAAGTAGTGCATACGTGGATCAAAACATAATTGCTCATGAATTTCATACTTAACATAAACATATAGCCCAAGTTAATTTCATGACGGGCTCAAACGAATATCAGAACAAAAATCATATTTGTCTTTCAAAATTCATATCATAACTTGATTTCGGAACAAACTTGACAAACATCACTGCTCTCAAGAGGTTACTATATAATCGTAATTACATCCTCCGTGCCTAGGCGATTACAGCACCTTGGATCTTGTTTATTGCTCAAGAACAGGGTATAATTTTTTTTATTACCCACCATCGTCAGTCCATTGACTTGGATTTACATACGTACAAACTGTCGCCCTCAGCTGATCACAAGTAGCGGGTGCTACTACAAGTGATCCTAAACCCTCTTTTGAAGAGAGCACTGTCTTCAGATCATAAACTTCTTTTCATGAGCATAACGGAAATGGGAAATCCAAAGGTAGTTTTGGTTGAGAATTGATACAAATATCTTAGTGACAAAGTAGCTCAGAGTTCAAGAGTATAAGAAAAACAATTGGCTGAGACAGGGTTATGACTCAAGCTAATATCTTCAGAAGATTTGAATCACATAAGAATCCAAAAGAAAATGAAGATCCATATTGGTCATCACAAATTATTCCCATCTCATGAGGTGTTCAAACATATGAACTCTCAAGTGGTCAAGTTTAATAACCTCAGTTACCGAATACCGAAGAATAGACTCAATCGGAGTACTATTCGTAATTGCCAACTTTAAGAATAACTTAAGGGAGATTAAGGTTCATAATGTGGGTAAACTTTGTAGTAGTATAACAGTAAATACCAAGTTAAATGAGAGGGTAACTTCCTTAGCTTTTGGGATAAAGTTTTAGCATAGATTTAGACATGAAATAGTGCATAAATTCAATTCAGGGTTGTACCTGTCGACAACCAAGAAGGGCCTGTCGACAGATGGCTGCAGACAGAGCTTTAGCTTGCTGGACTGTATGTATCTGTCGACAGCAACAAGATGGCTGTCGACAGATGCACACAGTCCCAGTTATCCAGAGTTCAGGCAGGCTGGCCTGTCGACAGCTATGAGCTGCCTGTCGACAGCCGCCTGTTCTTTACTCATAAGTGACTTTGAATGCACTCTAAACATGCTGACCATGGAACCTATGAATCTAGACATGATGTATATCAAATAGAAGAGTCTAATTATAGTTCTCACAGTGGTTTAGAAACCGAACTAGCGAGACGAAACGAGAAGTTTGCAATTCAAGCTTGTCTAGCTAGAAACTAGACATAGAATATTGTTGGTGAAAGGTTTGCGGAATTCCCAATATGGTAATCTAGAAGGGGGGGTTGAATAGATTACTGTCAATTAAAACACTTATCACCTTCTTTTTGCAAGAACACTGACTGTTAAAACAATAGCAGAGTTTTAAGCTAAGTGTGGATGTGTGTGACTTGATTACAGGTAGAAAACAGATTATCAAACGTGCGTAGAGATGCTGTGCCTACAGAACATCTACCGTAAACTCGTGCAAACCACAAGACACGATGATTTACGTGGTTCGGAGTACACAACTTGTGTATCCTACATCCACGGGCCACACACACACGCAGAACAACCTGCTTATGAGCTAGTTCAACAACTACAACTCACACACACGTGTTATCTGATGTGCAACCACGATCAGATCAACACCCACACCTGAATCAAGCACAAGGACTGCTTGAGACACCACAACACACACACGAATTTGTAAAAGTAGAACAGAGAAGAGTTTTAGAGTTGAAGAACAAATCCAGATTGTAAACTCTTCTTGTGAATGTCTGACTGGACTTCAAGCTTCGTCTTGATGATCACACTTTGATGAGAGATACTTGAATCCACAACGTTCAGGCTTCACCTCCACTGGGAAGACTTCTCTTCTCGGTTCTGGGCAGTAGGTTGAAGCAGAGCAGCAAAACAGGTCTTCTCTTGAGAGATTTTTAGGGTTCTTGGTTGGAGGCTGCTTGTGTCCAAGATTAACTTCAGAAAGTTGCTTATATAGTGGTGTTTACATATGGAGAGACGTAGTAGTAGGAAACACCAAGTTTAGTAACTTTGAAACTTTCCGTTTCTGAATATTCTGTACGTCTGTCGACAGGTCACACTTCTGTTGTCGACAGGAACTAACAGTGTTCCAAGTTCCAGAATTCTGGATGTTCGGTGAAAGCCTTCACTGTGTGCATCTGTCGACAGGCGACTTTGTGCTGTCGACAGGCACTTGTTCTTTCAGAACACTAGCTTCTGACTGTATGAATCTGTCGAAAAGGCCATATGTTGCTATCGACAAGGGCTTGTCTTCCAGAACACATAGTTACTGACTGTACAGATCTGTCGACAGGGACACTTGATGTTGTCGACAGGTACCTTGTTCTGTTGCTTTTCTTGATCTTTTGAGCTTGACTTTGGTACATGTCTTGTATAGTATCTCTCCTACATGAATGTACTTAGTTAGTGAGATATTATGAACACATAGAATCAAGTATGTATCAAGTTATTGCATCAGGTATTAAGCTCAATTCACATTGTACATAAACTCAATTAACATTGTTCATCATCAAAAACATGTTGTCATTTAAGTTAGAATGTGAACCCAACATTCTCCCCCTTTTTGATGATGACAAAATTAATCAATTAGTGTACAATTGAGTTTCTCCCCCTTTTGACAACATCCAAAAGCATACATCAGACACACATGTCATTGATTGTTCATTAAGCATACACAGTACATGAAGTGCTAATGGAAAGAAGAACAGTAGAAGGGAAAGAGTTTGCATAATGACCATCTAAAAACAAGATAACTTAGAACAGGACAAGACTCAAAGCAAGATAACAGGACTTGACTCAATCCTAGACACATAAACTAGCTAAGCATCAGCATCAGCAGGTGGTGTAGGAACCCGACGCTCAGTAGTAATGCTATCCAGGCGGGAATCAAGTGCTGCAATGCTGGTGTCCATCGTGTCCATACGAGCATTGAGTCTGTCAAAACCAGTGGTCATCTGAAGTTGTAGCTGAGCGAGTAGATCACGGATGGAAGGCTCAACATCAGCATGACTAGGAACATCTCCCGGAGCATCAAGGGGCTCAGACTAGGAGTCTTCATCTTCACCCTGATCATCATCTTCATCTTCTTCTTCATCACCATCATCATCAACTACAGCTGCCCCTTTACCCTTGAGGTCTCGAGTGATAATGCCCTCTACCAGCTTGTAGCCCATTCTCTGAACAGCAGTGACGTCATAGGAGCTACGGGATTTAAGTGCAGTCAACTCTTCTTTGGGAATTTGAATACCAATGAACAAGAAGAGTGATGTGAGTTGGCAGGCATATGGCATGGATCTCTTGGCACTGCAAATGCAAATGCGAAGGATAAAGACCATGAGGAGGGGTAGATTGGTGGGTTCAGCATGGAGGAATTGATGATGCAGAGACTTGTGAAGGGAGGTTACAAGTTCTCGGCTACCATCCTTTGGAACGATGAGGGTGGTGAATATGTGGTGAATGAGATGATGAAGTGGAGGGAAGGAGTTGGCATTCATTTGCTTACGATCAGTAGGGTCGTAAGGCTACAGAGTAATGAGAGTGTGGTACTCTTCGGGGGTTGGATGATGGGACTTGATGTCTATCCCGGTGTTGGGGATTTGCAAGGTGGTGGACAAGAGGTTTGGAGTTATCAAGAAGGGAGTCTGTTTCACCTTTGAGTATAACTCACCGCTGCTAGACAAGCGGAGGTTGTTGTAGAATGCGGTCACGGCGGTTGGGGAGTACAGCTTGTGATCGAAGCAAAAAGGAGCCCAACCCTGGACATCAAAGAGAGGCTGGAGTTCGGGAAACATATCCTCCAACGACACGAAGTCGATGTAGCGGGGCTGCACGAACTTTGTGAAGGTACCATGGACATCGAGAAGACTAAGAGTAGGCGGGATGATGAGCTCCGACAAACAATCTTCCCGGTGCTTCGTCCGACGCTCGGCGGGTGCCGTGGAGCTCTGGCCGACTTCGGGAGACCGAGGACGATGACGGGATGCCATCTTCTTGGCCTGTGGAGCCATCAGAGGTTGTAGCTCGATGTAGATGGTGACTGGAGAGAGGAGGGAGATAGAGAGAGGAAGAGAGGGCAGAAAATTTAGGGATCTCTTATGGTGCCCTGGAGAAGGGTGTTTTTGGAGAGAGGGAGGGAAGGAGGTGTTTTGGAAGTGTGAAAGGGTGGAAGGGGCGTGGGAACCGTTTTATAGAAAGGGTGTGAGAATTTGAAAGGACAGGTCCCACCAAATCTGCCCTAGGATTGCTCCCGTTGGACTTCCAAAAGGATGCATGCCGCCGGCTGTCGACAGGGCCCTGGTGCCTGTCGACAGGGACAGACAGAAAAATGATTTTTTGTTGTTTTTGGCATTTTCTGAATTGGAACATCTGAGCAGTGGTTTATGGAAGGTGTATAAAAGGTTAACACACATTGTAACCTACCATATGCATGGATATGAAAAGCCATTTCATGTTCCCTAATGGTTTAAACATAATACTTAAGGAGTCTTAAGTTAGAGCATTAAGAAA
Source organism: Colocasia esculenta (assembly GCA_014218235.1). Classification (NCBI taxonomy): domain Eukaryota; kingdom Viridiplantae; phylum Streptophyta; class Magnoliopsida; order Alismatales; family Araceae; genus Colocasia; species Colocasia esculenta. The sequence goes on along the minus strand of CM024762.1, from coordinate 138,567,289 downwards.
ACAATTTACTTAAATTGAGGAAAGACACGGTCACCCGTCTTGAGTAAAAACAGTGTAGAACAACACAATCCCCAAGTTATTAATGGTCAAATGATGCATGAACTACATGTCTAGATTTCAAGATAATAAAAATCATTAGTGACCTTGAGATGTATCACTTTATGGAGGCTTCACACTATTTCAATTTTTCTTTGTTTACAATCCTTGAAAGCAGAGGGAAGAAATGGTAATTAAGAGAGTTGCACACCTTTTGACGTGAGGATAGACATTACACATGCCCGTACCCTCAGTTACTCAGTGGAAGTGTCTATCATACCGTTGGATAGAGTTGATGAGTGAGCTTTTTGACGCGAGGACAGACATTGGTGATGCCCATGTCCCCGGTTACTCAGTAAAACACATCATTGCTCTATATTCATCCCAAAATTTTGATTGACTTTAGTCCATTTGAATTGTTTTATTTGGAAATAGGTAGCTTTTCTCCTTTTTTTTTTGCTTAACAACTCAAGATCAAGAGATGTATATGATCAACACTCAATACTCGACATGAAGTTCACTGAACATAAGACTCATGAAGTTACTTGAGAATGGTGTTTGCGTACAAAGTAGGTATTCAAGAGAGTTAGGTGTGAATCCCAAAGATAGTTCAATGTTTTCAGAATGATATAGCCTAGACCCAAAAAGAGTAGTATGTCAAAATCATAATGGTATAGAGAATAGCTTTACTATCATATGAATATGATGTAGTTAAAACATGCATTAACCCCCAATGACACCTTAGATGAAAGAAGTGAGCTTGCTCATGGAGTGGGATATGAAAGAAGAATGATGTTCCTGGAATTAAGTTTGGCTGTTGACAGGTAGAAATGGCCTGTCGACAGATAAACACAGACAGGAAGTTGATGATTCTGGAAGGGCAGAAACTGTTCTCGTCTGTCGACAGATGGAACTGCACATGTCGACAGATCTACACATTGTGCAGAATCTGTGTTCTGTGTGGTCTTATCTGTCGACAGAGTTTTTGTTGTCTGTCGACAGAGACCCAGGTAGAGGCATTTGAAGTTCAGAATGAAGTATTAAATGGGCAAATCATGTGAGGGAATTGTATAGGCACAAAAGGTGAGTGATTTCCTTCACAATGACGTCCATCTAACCTTTATTTGCTCCCCCATAGTGTGTGCAATTGTGTACACATTCATTCAAGAACATCAAGACATTTGCACAACTCAATCAATCAAATAGACACTCCAGAGCAAGTGTGAAGGCAATTCATGAAGATATTCAATTGTTCACCAAAATAGTGAATGGGCAAAATGTAAAGAAACTAAATCCTCATAGAAAGTAAATGACCCTTTAACAAACCTTGACAAGTCTTCAAATTTTCCCTTTAGATTTTCTTCAGTCTTTTCCAATTTTTCTTTCAGTTTATCATGCTCACCTTGAAGAGTTTCAAAGGAATTCATTAAATCATCTTTTTCCTTTTGAACTTCTTGGAGTTTAAGTTTCAGGCTATCCATCACTACAAGAAAATGCGCTATTTCCGACGGACTAAATCCGTCGGAAATCCGTCGATATTCCGTCGGAAAAGGAGCCTTCCGACCGCTTTCCGTCCAAAGCTCGTCGGAAACTGTCCGTCGGAAATACTTGGTCAGAAATTTCCGACGGATGACAATTCCGTTGGAATTCGGTCGAAACCTCCGACAGATATAATCCGTCGGTAAAGCCGTCAGTATTTTCCGACGGAATTGCCGACGGTGTTTAGCCGTCGGTAATTTATCAGTTCCGACAGATACTTATCCGTCGGCCAATCCGTCAGTATTTTCCGACGGGATTACCGACGGTCTTTTTCCGTCGGTAATTTATAAGTTCCGACGGATACTTATCCGTCGAAAATACACATATATATTTTTTAAAATAGGCAAATAAAAAGATTTGTCAACATTGCTACAATGTCAAACCTGCTACAATATTCATAAATTTAACAAATACTAACAATCAACATAAAATCATAAAATATAATAAATATAAAATCATATAGAATAATGAATACAAAAATCAACATAGATCTGCTGGATCGTCTGTTGTCCCTGCCTCGTCATCATCTGGAGCTGGATCCTATATTAAAACAAATTAAAATGAGAAACATTAATAATAAATAAAAGACATACAGTATTTTCAAAAATGAAATTTAAAACATGTGATTATTTCTCAAGCTTAATACAATACTATTTTTAGATCCATCATTTTCTTGGGTGTTTTTAGATCCGTCCTTTGAATGCCCAACCCAATCCGGAGATCCAAATTAGATTTCTTCAGTTCCCACACGTCACTTTAACCCACCCGGTCGTGTCGGAGAAAACGGCACGTCGATCGGATCCCTATTTGGGATTTTAGACCCCCGGGTTGCATCTTTTAACCATTTATATATGTTTGGCCGTGTTTTTAGATCCGTCCTTTGAATGCCCAACCCAATCCGGGGATCCAAATTGGATTCCGTCAGTTTCTACACGTTACTTTAACCCACCCGGTCGTGTCGGAGAAAACGGCACGTCGATCGGATCCCTATTTGGGATTTTGGACCCCCGGGTTGTGTGTTTTAACCTTTTATATATACTTGCCCGTTTTTACATCCGTCCTTTGAATGCCCAACCCAATCCGGAGATCCAAATTGGATTCTGTCAGTTTGTACACGTCACTTTAACCCACCCGGTCGTGTCGGAGAAAACGGCACGTCGATTGGATCCCTATTTGGGATTTTGGACCCCCGGGTTGCGTGTTTTAACCATTTATATATGGTTGACCGTGTTTTTAGATCCGTCCTTTGAATGTCCAACCCAATCCGGAGATCCAAATTGGATTCTGTCAGTTTCTACACGTCACTTTAACCCACCCGGTCGTGTCGGAGAAAACGGCACGTCGATCGGATCTCTATTTGGGATTTTGGACCCCCGGGTTGTGTGTTTTAACATTTTATATATACTTGCCTGTTTTTAGATCCGTCAATTGAATGCCCAACCCAATCCGGGGATCCAAATTGGATTCCGTCAGTTTCTACACGTCACTTTAACCCACCCGGTCGTATCGGAGAAAACGGCACGTCGATCGGATCCCTATTTGGGATTTTGGGCCCCCGGGTTGTGTGTTTTAACCATTTATATCTGTTTGACCGTGTTTTTAGATCCGTCCTTTGAATGCCCAACCCAATCCGGAGATCCAAATTAGATTCCGTTAGTTTCTACACGTCACTTTAACCCACCCGGTCGTGTCGGAGAAAACGGCACGTCGATCGGATCCCTATTTGGGATTTTAGACCCCCGGGTTGTGTGTTTTGACCCTTTATATATACTTGGGTGTTTTTTAGATCCGTCATTTGAATGCCCAACCCAATCCGGAGATCCAAATTGGATTCCGTCAGTTCCCACACGTCACTTTAACCCACCCGGTCGTGTCGGAGAAAACGGCACGCCGATCCGATCCCTATTTGGGATTTTGGACCCCTGGGTTGTGTGTTTTGACCCTTTATATATATACTTGGGTGTTTTTTAGATCCGTTAATTGAACGCCCGACCCAATCCAGAGATCCAAATTGGATTCCATCAGTTCCCACACGTCAGTTTAACCCACTTGGTCGTGTCGGAGAAAACAGCACGTCGATCGGATCCCTATTTGGGATTTTGGACCCCCGGGTTGCGTGTTTTAACCATTTATATATGGTTGACCGTGTTTTTAGATCCGTCCTTTGAATGCCCAACCCAATCCGGGGATCCAAATTGGATTCCGTCAGTTTCTACACGTCACTTTAACCCACCCGATCGTGTCGGAGAAAACGGCACGTCGATTGGATCTCTATTTGGGATTTTGGACCCCCGGGTTGCGTGTTTTAACCATTTATATATGGTTGACCGTGTTTTTAGATCCGTCCTTTGAATGCCCAACCCAATCCGGGGATCCAAATTGGATTCCGTCAGTTTCTACACGTCACTTTAACCCACCCGATCGTGTCGGAGAAAACGGCACGTCAATTGGATTCCTATTTTGGATTTTGGACCCCCGGGTTGCGTGTTTTAACCATTTATATATGGTTGACCGTGTTTTTAGATCCATCCTTTGAATGTCCAACCCAATCCGGGGATCCAAATTGGATTCCGTCAGTTTCTACACGTCACTTTAACCCACCCGGTCGTGTCGGAGAAAACGGCACGTCGATCGGATCTCTATTTGGGATTTTGGACCCCCGGGTTGTGTGTTTTAACCATTTATATATGGTTGACCGTGTTTTTAGATCCGTCCTTTGAATGCCCAACCCAATCCGGGGATCCAAATTGGATTCCGTCAGTTTCTACACGTCACTTTAACCCACCCGGTCATGTCGGAGAAAACGGCACGTTGATTGGATCCCTATTTGGGATTTTAGACCCCCGGGTTGCGTGTTTTAACCATTTATATCTGTTTGACCGTGTTTTTAGATCCGTCCTTTGAATGCCCAACCCAATCCGGAGATCCAAATTGGATTCTGTCAGTTCCCACACGTCACTTTAACCCACCCGGTCGTGTCGGAGAAAACGGCACGCCGATCCGATCCCTATTTGGGATTTTGGACCCCCGGGTTGTGTGTTTTGACGCTTTATATATACTTGGGTGTTTTTTAGATCCGTCAATTGAACGCCCGACCCAAACCTAAGTATATGAAATTAATACTAATACTGACCTGAGCTGCTGGCTGTGTGGGGCGTACTCCCTGCATTATTGAGATGAACTGCTGAACCATATCGCTGAACTGCGTTTGTAGCTGTACCCGCTGCGTCTCTATCTCTACCCGCTGCGCCTGTAGCTCTACCCGCTGCATCTGTAGCTCTTCCCGCTGCGTCTGTAGCTCTGTACGTAGCTCCTCCCGAATGATGCCTCTAATGTCCTCTACACCACTGACGGGTGGCGCAGAAGATGAACTCGCGTGTGCCGGAGGAGCGATCGAACTGGCATATGAGGACAACACTCGATGAGTATCCAGGCTGTCCCCAAAGCCGTACACTCGACCCTTCCTCGGCACTCCCGCTGCCTCGACCCAAGCGTCCGCATCCAAATCTAGCTGGGGAGTGCCCTCTGTGTAGCGCTCCGCCATCGTCTTGTCGTACGTCTCCTGTAAAATAATTTAAAATTAAATTATTGAAAACAAATTACTTTAATATCATAATTGAATTCATAATTTAAAGCTTGACTTACAGCAATCGTGCGGGCACTCTCGGTAACATAGTCATCCGTCCCCTTCCGCTTATGAGTCCGGTCAAATAACTCGCGGAAAGTAGGGGCACGCTCCAGGTCGTGATGCTTAAAATTCAACAAAATTAGTTAGTTTCACAATAATAATCCATATGTATATATGAATCGAACAATAAAATACTTACCAATTTTTGACTATGGGTCGCATAAGATACGGATCCACTAGTATGCACATTCTTCTCCGGTTGAGTTGCTCTGTTGCGTATTGCCGCCTGTGACCGCAGGGGATCTATCTTCCCCCTGCAATTCCACATTAATTTTCTACATGAAATGTATATCCTAAATAACAAATACAGTAACACTAAGATGATGAACTTTACCCTGAGATCCAGCATGGTTGTCGTCCTGGCCCCTCCTTAACTGCTGGATGCTGGCTCTCCACCTCTGTTGAAAACAATTTAGTACACTTTTATTGTATAAATTGCAAGAGACCAAACATACTAATCTATTGAAACATATGTTTACCTTGTGGTGAGGAAGAAGACGAAGGTGACACTGCTCGGATGGTTGACAGGGAGGCAAAATTTCATACACATTAGAAAATATGAATTTCAAATAAACAACAATATAGAAATTTACCTGTCGCTGGGACAACGGGCGTGGACGGGGAGGTAGTCCCTACAAAATTTCATACACATTAGAAATTATGAATTTCAAATAAACAAGAATATAGAAATTTACCTGTCGCTGGGACGACGGGCGTGGACGGAGAGGCAGTCCCTGCAAAATTTCATACACATTAAAAATTATGAATTTCAAATAAACAACAATGTAGAAAATTACCTATCGCTGGGACGACGGGCGTGGACGGGGAGGCAGTCCCTGCAAAATTTCATACACATTAGAAATTATGAATTTCAAATAAACAACAATATAAAAATTTACCTGTCGCTGGGAAAACGGGCGTGGACGGGGAGGCAGTCCCTGTAAAATTGTATGTACGTTAGTTCTCGTGAAATCAATATAAACAATAATACCCATATGGTTTTTTGTGTACATATGCATATACCTGTCACGGACCTGGAGGCAGACGTGGACGGGGAGGCAGTCCCTCTGCCAACGGACGTGGCAACCGTCCGACTGCGTCCTCCACGTACCATATCTCTATTGATACAAATAAAGATATAGTAAGTCATCAGCACTCAATTTGAAGTAGCAATTTATTATGAACATGTAATTAACAACAACACCAATTTCTTACAAAATATGCAGTATATTATCTATATTCATCATCAGATGCTGAAGACATGTTTAATTCAACATCATCTTCATCATCATCCTGGAATTCATCCTCATCATCTTGGGAGTCTTCCTCCACATCAGACTCCACCTCCCGCTCAGCGACATTTGGGTCAACTTCTTCTTGTTCGTTATCCTTATGTAAGCAAATTGTTTCATTTATATCATGAACATTGTACTGCGTAGAAGCTGCCAACTCTCGTGCGTCACTCCGATCTGATTGGAAAAAGTTGTCATTAACACCTTCGCGCCTCTTTGGTAATGGGTTGGAGTTAAGATAACTCCAACCCATGTACAAAGTTACACATGTGTAACTCATTATTTGCTTTGGTAATAATAGAGTTAACTTTGATCATATGGTGAGTTAACCTACTTTTGTAAAACACACTTTGGTAAGAACAAGTGAGTTAACCTACCTTGGGAATGGGAAAAGGTGCATTTAATGTGCATTTAATGCTTGTGATGTGAGAGGAAAAAGTGGTTAACTCACTTGAGTTAACTTTGTCCCCCCTCTAGAGGTGGGTTACAAAAAGGTGTGTTAACTCACTTTAACACACTTTTACCCCAACCACAAAAGTTAACTCTAACCCACTACCAAAGCACTTTTTGAGTTAACTCTAGTTAACTCTGAGTTAACTCAGAGTTAACTCACATTTAACTCTATCCAAAGAGGCCCTTCGAGCTCATCATCAGTCGGGAGAAGCTCATACTCAGGGAATAGTTTTGATTTCACTCTACATGCAGCCCACCAATCTCTTAATTTGAGGGATGTATAATTTGAATAATAAACTTGTTGGGCTTGTGCCGCTAGGATGAATGGCTCATATGTACTCAATTTGGACTTATGCTTCACATCGATTAATCCATATGTTGTGTCATGACGAATAGATGTCGGGTCAAACCAATGACACTTGAACAGAAATACATTGTTGTCTTGTCCCAAAAATTGCAGTTCAATGACTTCTTCGAGAATGCCATAATAGTCAATTTCGTTTTCATTGTAGGCATTTCCCTTCACACATACGCCGCTGTTCATCGTAGACTTATTCCGTCCATAATCTCTCGTGTGAAATCTGTATCCATTCATAATGTAGCCTGGATAGACACGTACAATCTTCGAGGGGCCAAAACTAATCTGTTGTACTCTTGAATCGGGAATGAAGCCTTGTTCAACCTATTATGAGATAAATAGACAAACATTGAATAAATGACTTCAACTCAGTCTGCATAAAAACATAACACTTATGTTTCAAAATAATTAGACACATACTCGAGATCTTAACCAAGTAGGAAAAGACTTCTCCCGTTCCTTTTCAACCTGCACGTCAGTTAGACGTGGATTCCGTCGCAATATGACCGATTCAAACTCTCTGCAATGTAAATATCACACAACCGTTAGGTTCTGCAGCAATGCACGCAAATGATGACGAATAAGCGTGGAGAGCTTACTGAATGTAGGGTTCTAGTTCTTCGCAATTCATAAACACGTAGATCTCCGCAGCTACCAACTCTCTGTCTTGGAGTGCGCGAGTAGATGAAGATCCGAACGCCCGTCTGGGACACTTGAATACAGAGAGTCGGTCTGACACCTCGGAATCTCCACCATCATCATTACGTGGAGGTTGAGTGCGTCGGGTTCGTATTTCCGTGTCAAAGTACATCGAACAGAAGTTCGATATCTCCTCAATGAGGTACGTCTGAGTAATGGAGCCCTCAACTTGTGCTTTGTTGCGGACTTTCATCTTAAGATCGTGCTTGCACCTACGACAATAATTCAAATGCATACATAAGTAATATAAAAGATCGTCGTAATGGCAATAAATTGAGATGTAGAAATATACCTCTCAAACGGATACATCCATCGAAATTGTACTGGTCCTCCGACCCTTGCTCATATGGTAAATGGATGATCAGGTGCTCCCTTGAATCAAAGAATGCTGGAGGAAATATCTTCTCTAATTTGCAGACTGTCTGAATTATATTTTGCTCCATATTTTGCAAGTCATGAATTTTGAGTTCTGATGCAGATAAAATCCTGAAGAATTGACTCAGCTCAGTCATTGCTCCCCATATTTGTTTCGGCAACAACTCACGAAAAGCAAGAGGCATCAGTCTTTGCATGAAAACATGGCAGTCATGACTCTTCATTCCGTATATTTTTCCCTCGTTCACATTTACACAACGCGCAATATTCGAGACATATCCATCCGAAAATCTCAATTGCTTTAACCATTGCAACACTTCCTTAATCTGTCTGGCCCCAAGCACATATGCAGCTTTAGGTTGCACCACTTTTCCTTGAACATGTTGTAGCTCTAGTTCTGGACGTTTACAAAGTACTTTCAAATCGAAACGTGCCTTGACGTTATCCTTCGTTTTGCCTTTGACGTCCATAACTGTGTTGAACACATTATCAAAAACATTCTTCTCTATATGCATGACGTCTAGGTTATGACGTATCAAAAGTGTTGACCAATAAGGCAATTCCTAAAAAATGCTTTGCTTCACCCAATTGTGATCCTTCCCAAAGCCAGGGATTTGTCGGGTACTACCAGCCAGTTGTGTTACAGTCGGTAAGTTCTGGACCCGCCTCGCCATGTTTCCACTAGACACCCGTTCCATATCTACCTCCTCCATCACAGTTGTTTTTCATAAAAGAATCCTTTTGCTTTCGGAAAGGATGGTCACTGGGTAGAAACCGCCGATGACAATCGAACCAACAAGATTTTCCCCCAGATTTCAACACAAATGATTTAGAATCCTCCATGCAATAAGGACATGCCAACCTCCCATGTGTGCTCCATCCAGATAACATGCCGTAGGCTGGAAAGTCACTTATTGTCCACATTAGTGCAGCCTTCAGATTGAAATTCTATTTTCTGGATGCATCATAAGACTGCACACCATCTGACCATAACAATTTCATCTCATCAATCAACGATCTGAGATATATGTCTATATTATTTCCTGGACTTTTTGGACCCGGAATCAGCAATGAAAGGAACAGATTCTCACGCTTCATGCACATGCCTGGCGGAAGGTTATACGGTGTTAGGAATACTGGCCAACATGAGTAAGATGCCACCGAGCCTCCGAAAGGATTGAAACCATTGTGCATAAACCAAGCCGTACGTTGCGTGGATCCCTTGAGAAGTAAGGATGAGTACGGCTAAAATGAGCCCAAGCTTCACCATCAGCAGGATGACTCATTTCACCTTCGTCGCGACGGACTCTTTCCGCATGCCAAGTCATATGTCCAGCTGTCCTCGAGGACATGAACAATCGCTGCAATCTGGGTGTGATAGGAAAGTACCGCAATGACTTATACGGAACATCCTTCTGCTTTGACTTGTCCCCTCTCTTGGGCTTGAACCTATCATGCTTACAAATACAACATGATGTCTTATCTGCATCCTCTTTGTAGTACATCATACAGTGATTCGGACATGCATCAATTTTCATAAAACCAAGCCCCAAATCATTCACCATCTTCTTCGCACGGTAAAAGTCAGCAGGTAACCTCTCTGATTGAGGAAGCATGCTCTTGACCAGTAAGAGAAGCCGGTCAAAACAACTCTCGCTCATATGAAATTCAGATTTCAAATTCAATAGCTGCGACACTGCAGACAACCGTGTATGCTTCTCACAACCATCCCATAATGGCTCATCAGCATCTCGAAGTAACTGATAAAATCTCTGAGCTGTATCATTCGGCACTTCTTCATTTGTTTGATCTTCATGAATATTGAACTCCGGACCAGAAACATCGACAACCATGTCTACGTACGTACTTGTGGAGGCAAAGTAATTAGCTGGTGCAGACGACTGAATATTCAACTCACCATGACACGACCATAACTCATAATGGCCAACAAATCCTCTCGTATACAGATGATGCTGCACATCCCATGTCGATATCCACTTTTTGTTCTTACAAGCCGAACACAGACATCGGATGTTACCCATCGGATCAACTGCTACTGAGGAATTACTCAATGCAAACTGAATAAAACTGTCAACTCCATCTTTAAACTCCTCGGTCACAAATCCATTCACTAATCCACGATACATCCATGACCGATTCTCAAAAGACATTTTTCCTACACAGATTAAATGTCATGTCACGAGTTAAAATCCAACAGACCCTCACATCGTTCGAGTAAGTCAAAATGAATAGGTAGGATATATTATTAAGATTATCACTTTTTACCCATCTGTGAATATTTGATCGCACTCAGATGACCATTTATTATGTGTTTGTATTATTTGCTGAAAATTTCGGCAGCATCTCCCCACACCTCTCCGATATACCAAAAATATTTATTGATTGAGATATTTTCTTAAACACTTACTAATAAGTGGTTAAGAAAATATTCTAAATCAATAAAGGTATATCAGAGAGGAGTGAGTAGAAGCACCCAAAATTTTAAGCAAATAATACAATCACATAATAAATGACCACCTAACTCCGATCAAACATTCACAGACTGTCCAAAACGGGACAATTCAAGACTTTGAGTTAGATATACACGTTCTCATTATTGAAAATAAGACTCGTGCACATCAATCCCAAAGTCTTGAACGGGAATGTTCATTGACACGGGCTGAACACGCTCTCGTGATGTGTGTGCAGTGAAAAATTACTATACATGCATAGATCAAATTTCAAACGCACATGAATATGAAATCAAAATCATGCATGTGAACAAGTGCAATAATAAACCAAATTCATACATACATGTACATGAATTACATATAAACAAGTGCAATACTAAACTAATACATTATAATAAGATGTGTAATACTAATCATTAAGCAGAAAATAAATAATTAAACGTAAACTAAACTAATGTGAAAGAGGAATATGTGAGGAATGACCATGAAAAATATGTAAAGTTGAATAATGCTTACACAATTTAAGACAACTACGCATGAAACATTTGATAGGATTCACATGCAGGTAATTGAAATTTGTACACGTCTGGGGATGGCTTCACAAGTTCGAAATTGACCAAGTGGATGGTGCAGATCAAAAGTAGCCCATTTCACACAGCCCCATTTAGATCTCCTTTACCCGATCGATTAGTGTAGCAACTTCTCATTTTGGAAGGAAGTGCCTAAAAACCATGTAAGACGGTGAGAAGGACCTCACATGGTGGAAGGGATGGTGTTAAAATCAACTTGCATTGTGGAAGATAGGTATGGTTTAGGTCCGCAACCACTAACAAGATTCTCAATAGAAATTGGGGGAAACGATGTGCATATACTCTAGACATGATTAGGATCCTACAGTAGAGTTTAATTACCCAAGAATATCTACCTTTTGGTTTGATTAAAGGAAAATCGATGAAGAACGCTAATCAACAATGATGAATTAGAGAAAAAGATGATGTCCACAGGTTCTCCTTGTTTCCTCTACAACCCAGCCACCTCAGCAACCTTTAGAAATGTGCTAGGGTTGGCCAAGATGAGAATTAGATGGTGTATTTAAAGATGAAAGGGCAAAATCGATAACTTTCCAAACTGTGCAATTGGGTCTACAATTTGGGTTGCTTCTACTGGCGGGATTGCCATCTTTAAATCCCAATTTGAGGGGGTGTATGACAGCAAATTTGTGCTCCCGCTCATATCATGGCACACATGACTTACTTTTAAGTTGATTTGACCCATGTTCTTAAATAAGGGTATTTAGATATTTTGAATTTTAAAGATTAATTGCCTTTTTTAGGCTTTTCTTTGTACCATAACACCTTTGATAAATCTTTGTTCGTTACAGGGGAGGGGGGTCTTCACAGGTGGAGGGGGGTGGGGGCCGGGTGTTTGGAAGATCAGTAGAATCTTCGCGTGTTGACTGCATTGGATGACCGGGACCATCTCCCAGTCGGCCGGTCGGAAAGAACTTTATTTTAATTGGAGATTGCAGTATAAGTATCAAGCAATCGAGCGTAGTTTATCAATTGTGAACTTTCAATATTCTAAGATCAATATACTTTGGCTTTAATCATGGCAGGAGAAAGTTACAGGGTTATGAAAAGGAGAGAAGAAACCAGTTGGGTACGTAGCAACTTCCCTTTTCCCTGTCACCGATCGATGGATCGATCTTAATTTGTCCTGTGCATATAGTAGGGGGAGGAGGACAAATTTTCAGTAGCAATGGTAGAACGTGTTTGTGGGATTATTGCATCTCTGAGATAATTCTGATAAGGTTACTGATGCGCGCCATCGGATCAGATCCTTACACTAGACAACGATAGAAATCCAAATGCTAATTATCTGAACAGACGGACTCCCTGATCAAGAAATGGCCCATAGTTCACAAATTCTCATTAAACAGGAAGCGCCACTTAATTCAATAATTAACTAGCAGATCGGCTAGGCCAAAAAATTAACTCAATTAGGTTTAGTATTCAATGGAGCACAAACCTTGCACAATATTAAGAACTTGAGAGAATTAAAATCTGCTACCAGGGCAGTGTAAGGGCAAGACATATGCTGAAATTATAAGGAAGCCTCCTAATTAGATTAACATGTGCAATTCAAGTTCCGTAAGAAAGTTAATTTTTGTGCAGGCTTATATTTATAAATTAGATGTTTAATGGGATAAGAGTACTCTATGATGATATAAACTAGTGGTTGTTTTCCCGAACTATATATTTAGTTGAAAGTACCCCCAACAACTTTCAGAATATTTATTTAATATCTGATTTAAAACTAATTAATTAGGTTGCAATAAATAATTAATAGATGTGCTCTTGCCTGTTACAATAAAGTCTTTTGAGGTGGGTTAGGGGAGAGGGTGGGGGGGCGGGTTAGGGGAGGGGGTGGGGGCCGGGTGGGTTAGGGGGGGGGGGGGGGCTTCACAGGTGGAGGGGGGTGGGGGCCGGGTGGGTTAGGGGAGAGGGTGGGGGGGCGGGTGGGTTAGGGGAGGGGGGCCTTCACAGGGGAGGGGGTGGGGGCCGGGTGGGTTAGGGGAGGGGGGCCTTCACAGGTGGAGGGGGGTGGGGGCCGGGTGGGTTAGGGGAGAGGGTGGGGGCCGCAGGAGGGGGAAGGGGGCCGTATTTAGGGGAGGGGGCCTGGCACGGGGAGGGGGAAGGAAATGGAGGGGGAGGGGGGCGCGACAGGGAGGTGGAGGGGACGGGGAGGGGACTGGGACGGGGAGGGGGAGGGGGACTGGGATGGGAGATGAGGAGGGGGACTGGGACGGGGAGGGGGGGCGTGACAGGAAAGGGGAGGGGGGCGCTGGGACGTGGAGGAGGGGAATGGAGGGGGGCTGGGATGGGGAGGTGGAGGGGAATGGAGGGGGAGGGGGGCGACAGGAAAGGGAGGGGGGCTCGGACGGGGAGTGGGAGGGGAAAAGAGGGGGAGGGGGGGTGCGACGGGGTACCTGCGCCGGCGGGGCGGCGGCGGGACCTCGGGGCGACGGCGGGCCGGCGTCTGACGGCGGCGCGAGGAAGCGGCGGTGGCGGGAGCTTGGGGCGACGGCGGCGTCTCCACGGCGGCGGGCTGCAGGCGGCGAGAGAGAGAGAGAGAGAGAGAGAGAGAGAGAGAGAGAGAGAGAGAGAGAGAGAGAGAGAGAGAGAGAGAGAGAGAGAGAGAGAGAGAGAGAGAGAGAGAGAGAGAGAGAGCGAGAGTGGGAAATAGTTGGAGGGGGAAGAAGGGGGGTTTCGCGGGATTGGGAATAGCGGTATTACCGACGGATATTCCGACGGTATTATTTCCGTCGGAATATCCGTCGGTATTATCTTAGTTCCGACTGATATTTCCGACGGATTAATTTCCGTCGGAATATTCCGACGGATTTTCCGACCGATATGTTTTAGTCGGTAATTCCGACGGAATTACCGACGGACAATAATCCGTCGGAAATATCCGTCGGTAATCCCGCAAATTCTTGTGGTGCATATCCTCATGGTGAGCATCCTCATCAATCCTCATCATTTCAATGTCTTTGAGTAATGATGCAACTTGTTCATCATTTTGTGTGTTGTTAGCAAGAGAGTTAACTTTCTTTTTGAGTGCCTTGTTTTCAGATTTAAGTTCACAAAAATTTTCAAACATAACAGTATAAGCCTCTTCCCATTCATCAACTGAATAGCTTTGAAAGGAAGAGTTTACCTCATTTGAGTCCTCACTTCTCGCCATGAGACAGTGGACTTCATCATCTCCTGAGGTAGCTTGACTATTGTCGTCCTCGTCTTCATCGCTCCAAGTGGCCAGCATTGCCTTGGCTTTCTTGAACGTGAACTTGTCCTTTTTCAGCTTCTTCTTGAGCTCGGGGCACTCTCCTCTCATGTGCCCTTGCTTCTTGCACTCGTAACACACAATCTCAGATTTTTTGTTAGTATCAAATTTATTGGAAAATTCTTTCTTTTGGAAAGGTTTAGAGTTACATGTACCTCTCCTCTTGTATTCAGGAATTTCTTGAATTGCCTAGTGAGCAAGGCCATTTCGTCATTTTCACTCTCACTAGACGATTCAAACTCATCACTTTCCTGAATGACCTCCGTTTTGGAAGCTGAGGAATTTTTCCTGGAAGCCTTCAAGGCAAGTGGCTTCTTAGGATTTTCTTCAGTTTCCTTTCTTTTCATGTTGATTTCATAGGTCATCAGTGAGCCAATGAGTTCATCCAATTTCATTTTTGAAAGGTCCTTGGAATCCTCAATGACAGTGGCTTTGGTGTTCCATGAGAATGGAAGAGACCGAAGAATCTTCCTCACCAAATCACTTTCTGAGTATTCCTTTTTCAGACCTTTCAAGCCATTTATAATCAACATGAATTCACAAACATGTCAGAGATGGTTTCAGTAGAGTTCATTTTAAATATTTCATATTCGGAAACCAACATGCTTGCTTTAGTTTCCCTTACCTCAGACGTACCTTCATAAATTAACTCGAGTTTGTCCCACATCTCTTTTGCTGATGTGCACATGGAAACTCTCGAGTATTCGTTGGGATGGACCGCGCACTGCATCATGTTGAGGGCGCTCTAGTTGAGTGTCCCCTTCGCGATCTGGTCCTTGGTCCAGGTACTCTCGTCCTCAGGAAGGGAATATTCGCCTTTGTGGACTATTTTCCACAGCTCGTAGTTCTGTGCTCTCAGGAACACCTGCATACGATTTTTCCAGTAGGGGTAGTTAGTTCCATCAAAAAACAGTGGCCCGGTCATTGAGTGACCCCTCGGCCATGAATCCCTTGCTAGATTCCATTAGACCGTGAATCTCCTGATCGTAAGATCAAACAAGTAAGACAGTAAATCGGAGAAACTCGGCTCTGATACCAATTGAAAGGTTTGCAAAATTCCCAATATGGTAATCTAGAAGGGGGGGTTGAATAGATTACTGTCAATTAAAACACTTATCACCTTCTTTTTGCAAGAACACTGAATGTTAAAACAATAGCAGAGTTTTAAGCTAAGTGTGGATGTGTGTGACTTGATTACAGGTAGAAAACAGATTATCAAACGTGCGTAGAGATGTCGTGCCTACCAAACATCTACCGTAAACTCGTGCAAACCACAAGACATGACGATTTACGTGGTTCGGAGTACACAACTTGTGTATCCTACATCTACGGGCCACACACACACGCAGAACAACCTGCTTATGAGCTAGTTCAACAACTACAACTCACACACACGTGTTATCTGATGTGCAACCACGATCAGATCAACACCCACATATGAATCAAGCACAAGGACTGCTTGAGACACCACAACACACACACAGATTTGTAAAAGTAGAACAGAGAAGAGTTTTAGAGTTGAAGAACAAATCCAGATTGTAAACTCTTCTTGTGAACGTCTGACTGGACTTCAAGCTTCGTCTTGATGATCACACTTTGATGAAGATACTTGAATCCACAACGTTCAGGCTTCACCTCCGCTGGGAAGACTTCTCTTCTCGGTTCTAGGCGGTAGGTTGAAGTAGAGCAGCAGAACATGTCTTCTCTTGAGAGATTTTTAGGGTTTCTGGTTGGAGGCTGCTTGTGTTCGAGATTAACTTCAGAAAGTTGCTTATATAGTGGTGTTTACATATGGAGAGACGTGGTAGTAGGAAACACCAAGTTTAGTAACTTTGAAACTTTCCGTTTCTGAAGATTCTGTACGTCTGTCGACAGGTCACACTTCTGCTGTCGACAGGAACTAACAGTGTTCCAAGTTCCAGAATTCTGGATGTTCGGTGAAAGCCTTCACTGTGTGCATCTGTCGACATGCGACTTTGTGCTGTCGACAGGCACTTGTTCTTTCAGAACACTGGCTTCTGACTGTATGAATCTGTCGACAAGGCCATATGTTGCTGTCGATAAGGGCTTGTCTTCCAGAACACATAGTTGCTGACTGTACAGATCTGTCGACAAGGACACTTGATGCTGTCGACAGGTACCTTGTTCTGTTGCTTTTCTTGATCTTTTGAGCTTGACTTTGGTACATGTCTTGTATAGTATCTCTCCTACATGAATGTACTTAGTTAGTGAGATATTAGGAACACATAGAATCAAGTATGTATCAAGTTATTGCATCAGGTATTAAGCTCAATTCACATTGTACATAAACTCAATTAACATTGTTCATCATAAAAAACATGTTGTCATTTAAGTTAGAATGTGAACCCAACAATTGGAAGTGTGGTCTTGATAGCAATGGATTATTAGGATATTCTTACAAGATGGACACTAAAACACAAGATATTTAATGTTCCAAATCAAAATTTGAGGTACAAACATCCGAATGGAAAGAAATCACAATATTCTAGGATATCGAAATTTCTAGCAAAACTCTATAACATAAACTTGGATCATGGGTAGAAGAAGAAGCTAGAAACCTACTTAATCTGTAAGAGGAGTGGAGATTCATCTTTGGTAATCACATAGTTCCAAAGGTAATTAGGGAATCAACAAAAGTTTAGAGTTACAATCACATATACAGATTAAACCAAGATTGGTCTATAAGCTCAAAGGCCACTTGTGTAAGGCTATGATCTTTCTAACCAGAGCAGTGGATAGAAGTATGAGGAGAAGATAGGAACCTACTTGATCTTGGAGGATAAAACCTTTTCCTCGAAAGCTCACGACTAATGGAAGAATGGGATGCAGTCGTTGCAGTCCATAGGCAGTTACAACTTGTGGCTCGCAAGTAGTGGAAACAACAACTTCAGCAGCAGGGCCTTCCTCAAAGCAACGACGTCAACAACACTCCCCTCAGAAGAGATGCCCAGTGCAACATAAATGGAAGAAGGAAAAGTTTAAACATCTGCCGCTGGGTAGTTTTTATAGCTCTTCCAGGTTTCATGCAGGCCGGCACGTCAGCCGCACAGGTGTTGAGGTAAAAACCTCATTTCTCCACCCACAGCCACGTCTCCCATGCATACACTCTCTTGGTTACACGCAAGTAACCTTAATGATAGCCCAACCCCTTGGCTAAGCCTTATCCTAATGTGTGTTGGCTTCTCCTAAGACTCACACGTAGCTCCGGGAAAAACCTAGAAAAAATCCCTACCCTAAATAGCCCCTAAATCGGCTGGGCCAATGATCTTTATGTTTAGGTGTCCTAATGATATCCGTTTAACTTGAAATTTCAACCATAGACTAATAAAAAGGTTTTACAAATTTTCATGATTTTTATTTAATTTTTAGAATTTATTTTCTACTAGGTGAAAAATCGCCCGAAAAATAGTTGCGTCGACTTAATCTCAAAATCCGGTCGTCAAAAATTTCGGATAAGTACATATTTGATATCACCGCATTTTTCTAAGAATTATGGTGTTCTCAGATTTCATTTTCGTTACAGTTTTTCGGTGTCGCCCTGTCGGGGTGCGCACGACCGAAATTGATATCTGGGTATAATAAAGTGTCTTAAACACACCCTAATTCCTAAATATCTCAATTTAAACCTAATTTGTTTGCAAAAACAAGAATTTTTAAGTAAAACATGGTATTTAAAATTCGAGGGTATTACAAGACATGCTCCCAATCTACGCCAACATACCTCCGCCTTATGTCCACTAACATGACAATGCTTACACACCTCCTTACTTCCACTTGGAGCTTTCCCTGTCTTCTTCCCAGCTTGCTGCACTTTCGGGGCATTTCTTGACTCAAACATTCTCTTTCGATCCGAAGATCCTTCTCTTGACCTTCCCTTAATTTTATCCACCATCTCATTAGCAGCTTCCAAAGCCAAAGCTCTTTTGACCATCTCCGAGTACGTAGTGATCAAGTGTGAAGTTAACTACATAATGTAAATAGGACGTAGTCCATTCATGAACCTTTTGGCTTTTAGCTTATCCGTGGTTATGAGATGTGGAGCATAATTGGATAATCGAGCGAACTGAGCCTCATATTCGGACACTGACATTCTTAGCTGTTTCAGACTAGCAAATTCAGTGGCTTTCTTTTCTTGGACTACTTCCGAGAAATACTGGTCATTAAACAACTCTACAAATTCATCCCAACTAATTTGAGTTGGATCTTCCAATGTGGATGTCACGGTGTCCCACCATGCTCTAGCATCTCGTTCCAACAGGAAAGTCACCAACCGGATCTTCTCTTCCTCGGTACATTTAATTACTCCAAATATCCTTTCAATATCCCTTAACCAATTTTTTGCCTCGTCTGGGTCTGTACTTCCTGCAAATCTTGGAGGGTCTAAACTTTGGAAATCCCTGAATAGACTTGTCCCATTATGGCTGTTATTCCTAGCTATAGTCCTCATCACTCGGGTCAAGTCATGCATCGAACTTTCCATTTTCCTCAAATTAGCGTCACCTCCGTCCATGACAAAATTATGAAATTATCTAAAACATTCAGTAAGACATACATTAATTTCACAATCCACCCAAACTTGCATTCATCACATATACACATTTCAAATCCACATAACACTCCATTTCCATTCATTAGTCAACTAAGTACATCATAGCATGTCATTACAACCCACAACTACGTCATTACAGTCTCCTCCTTCAAACTTTCCATATTACAAAACATACTTCATAAACCTCTCATTTCCCATACGCACGGGAGTTCATATATATAACTAACATTTACACAAAAGGTGAAGTTTACAAAAGAAGGACAAATTATCTAAGTCGTTTCTAGTTCTAGGTCAGGTCTATAACAGGATCCACTGGCGGTTGTGGTTCTCTGGCTCCGTGGTACAATTCCCTTGCCGCATCCGTTAAAGCTTCCCAATACCCTTCAAATTGGTGAAGCAACATATCGTGCCCCAGCCTAAGATTGTCCAGCCTATACATGACTTGAGTCATTACGTCCAGGGAAGCACGTGGATTGCCAGCAAAGAAGGCTCCCGCAGTCAAATTAAGTACTTCTTCCTTAATTTGCACTTGAGTTTCCTGCTGCGCCTGAGCATATAACTCAATATCTTGATGAAGCATTTCCATGGCGGCAACCAACCTTTCCTGGGCATTCATGTCCATTCTGAAATAATTAACAGATTAAGCATTTACATGATTACAAAAATCATGCTAACTAATCCCATGTTTCTACCCCAACTCATGGGTTATCCCTAGGTTTATCGTACTAATGCTCTGATACCAATTTTATCTGTCACGTCCTAGTAAAAATCTATTTACTGAAAATGACAGTTATTAAGCACGAAAATTAACACAAAAGTTTATTTATACACAACTCTCTTAGAGGAAGCTTTTTACATGATACTCTCACTAAAGTCTAAATGAGGAGCAGATAAAAGTAAACTGTAACATTATTACATTCCAACTAACTATAAGAGAAATAAAAGATAATGACTCGCTGGACGACAGGCAGTCCACTCAGCACACATATCCCCCTTAGACTTCATTCCCATCTTGATCACCTAAAAAAGGTAGGAGGAATGAGCTAAATAGCCCAGTAGAATTCAATTCCTTTAAACAAAAGGACTCAAATATATAATCATAGGACAAGAATCTAAACATTGCTAATATTGAGTATTAAATGGAGGGACAAACGTGTCCACTGATTAATACATGTAGAATAATGGAAATGTAGAAGCATAATCAACATTCAAGATAACACTTAAGTTCTGGTTCATATACCCATTCACACACACATGTATGATATGATGACCAATCAAGAACGAAATAATGTATGCCAACATCCACTTGTCCTTATCGTTCCCGCGCGGCCACTAACGAATTCAAGTGCTCCTCCTAGGACTGAACCAGCCCTATTTGCCCAGGCATAATTTCACATTGAGTCTAAAGACCCACAACTTTTTCATCATAACACACTCACTCTTGTAATGGTTCAGTTGGGGTACACAGGTATTCAAGATTTTACATGAAGCAAAGGTTTAAAGATTAATACCAATGATTCCAAAAGGTTGTAGCCATGAAGGAACAAGCAAATTTGGGATATTTAGGAATAATCCATGGTTAAAAGAATGATCCCTCACATTGATACATGTTGTACTGGAGACAAGTTGACACTACTAGATAGACAAATTACTGCTATGTCAACACAAGTCACTATGGTGTCAACACAGTTCACTGTGGTGTTGACACAGTCCAGGGGTGTGTCGACACAGTCCAAGGGTGGTGTCGACACTAGTGTTGTTTTCCAGCAAACAGTCAGAACAGTCCAGGAGTGGTGTCGACACAGTCCAGGGGTGGTGTCGACACTAGTTCTGGTTTCCAGCAAACAGTCAGAACAGTTCAGGAGTAGTGTCGACACAGTCCAGGGGTGGTGTCGACACTAGTTCTGGTTTCCAGCAAATAGTCAAAACAGTTCAGGAGTGGTGTCGACACAGTCCAAGGGTGGTGTCGACACTAGTGCTATTTCCAGCAAACAGTCAGAATAAAGGAAGAAGAGAAAGAAGAAGATTTCTACAACATGGATGGTATGAAATATTTATGAAATAAAGATTAAAGTATATGCAATCATTCTAAGAGATTTTTTCCTTACATCTAACAAGAATTTCTTCACAAGTATATTTTGCCCAAAACATGAGCATTAGTTAAAGTATGAACACAATGGAAAGAAGAGTAAACCTATTGATCTTTTCGGAACACAAATCAAGATGTGGATATAGTATACACTCATACTTGGAGATTCTAATAAAGAAGGAAAGAGAATAGAGAAAATCCTACAATATGGACACTCAATTCCAGGAGTACTTAAGAACTCAAATATGAAATTGGAAGATATACACCTTTAAACAGGGAACAAACTCACTGCACTAAAGATGTTTGTGACTTCAAAATAAGACTCCAGAACTAAGGATGGAAGAAGAAGAAAATAGGAGATGGATCCTACCCAATTTCAAGAGCATTTAAGGAGTCAAATCCAAAGTCTGAGAGAATAAACACTTAAACAAGAAGGAGCACACTATTCTAAAGATCTTTATGGCTCCAAAACAAGATTCTATAGCAAGTATAATGCTAAGGATGGAAGAAGAAGGAATAGAACAAGACTCTTCTTCTTCCCAACATAAAATTTACAACAACCGGAGGAGGAACCGGTGAACTTAAACACTTAAACACTTAGCAGAAGCCTCTTTAGCATGAATGAAAGACAGGAGTGAGAAAGGAGGGAATGAATCCTACACATGGATAGCTAGGAACCTACTACCACATGATACTGGAAGAAGATCCTTTTCAAACGGGGATTATGTGAACTCAAAGAGTAGCTTCTATAGCAACACAAGACATACATATAATGCTAGAGGTGTTCATGACACTAGAGTATAAGCTGGAACATCCAAACAGTAGGTTCTAAAGCATGTCCAAGAACATGAGTTAGAAGAGAAGGAAAGAGAATCAAATCCTACCTAACTTGAAGGAGATGGAGTCTTTCTTCAGAGAACCCCCAACTATAAGATAGAAACGAAACCCCAGGTGCTCACAGCAGCCACCCACTGTTGCTCCTTGAAGCACCCACACACATGTAGTGGAGATAGCAGCTCCTGCAGCAGCAACAACGACTTCCTCACAGCAACCAGAGCTAAGGCAACACTCACAACTGATGCTAGCAAGTGCAATGGCAGTGGAGGAGAAGAAAAGCTCCCACGAAGGTGAGGGGAGGCTTTTATAAACTCATCCCTCCCTTGCATGCCGGACACGCGGCCATGTAGGTGTCCGCAGTAAAACCTCTTGGGTTTTACTGGGGACACGTTTTACATGCACCCATCATAGCCTAACACCTCAATTAACCATGTGTTAAACTCCCCCATGCGTGCTGGCCTTTGTAGAGCCTGACACGTAAATCACCCAAAAATACATCCCGTAATTGTCCCCTAAATCAGCTGATTCAATAATCGACATGTAAACAGGTTCAAATGGTGTCCATTTGTCTTGAATTTTTAACCATAAGCTAATGTAATGGTTTTACAAATTATGGTGGTTTTTATTTAATTTTTAGAATTTATTTTACACAGGGTGAAAAATCACCCGAAAAAATAGTCGCGTCGGCTTATCCTTGAAGTCCGTACGCCGAAAAATTCAGACATTTATATTTTTGAGATCTCCACATTTTTCTAGAAATTATGGTGTTCTCAAATTTTTATTTCGTTGTCGTTTTCCTGTGTCGCCCTGTGAGAGCGCGCACCTCTGTGTACGACACTGGGGTAACGTATGTTACCATTAATTAAACTCACATTCTAATTATTTCAATTTAATGACCATACTAATGTATAATAACTACATTACTTATATTTTCCTAACAAGTAAAATTTTCGGGGCGTTACAGCCATGAACGAAAGATAGAACAGAATTAGAGGGAGATGAATCCTACCTTGCCAAATGATAAACTTGCAAGTATCCTTGATAAAGATCCTACACCCAGCAAGAGAAGTGTTTCTCCTGCTCAACGTGGATGATGTCTGCAATGTTCACCTCAAGTATAGCAGCTACAGTAGAAACAGGAGCAGAAATGGAAGTAGTTGCAGGTGCAATGGCAATAGCTCCCAGCAGCACTTCCAGTAGCTCCTCTAACAGCACCTCTAGCAGCAAGGAGCAAGAAATGCAAGAACAGGGCAAGAACAAAGTGTGTGGAAAGGGTACGTATGAGGGAAGGGGAGTGGTTTTATAGGCCTCATCACCCTCACATGCAGAAGGTACGTCAGTTGCCCATGTGTCATGGTAAGAATCCTTTGATTCTTACCTTAACACATAGCTCATGCAACTTTCATCTTGGTTACACACAGGTAACCTTAATGATGGCCCAACCCCTGGTGTAGTGGCTCTTTAAGAGTCTTACACGTAAGCCCCCATAAATCACCCAAAAATCGGTTACGTAAATACTCCATAATTCAGCTGGCCCCTTAGTTTTGATGTAAACATATCCAAACAAAGTCCGTTTACACTAAAATTTCAACCATAGACTAATATGATAGTTTTACAAATTATGGTGATTTTATTTTAATTTTTAGAATTTATTTTATAGTAGGTGAAAAATCATCCGAAAAATGGTCGCATCAACTTAATCTCAAAATCCGTACGTCGAAAAAATTGGATAATTACATTTCTGATATCTCCACATTTTTCTGAAAATTATGGTGTTCTCAGATTTCATTTTCGTTACCGTTTTTTAGTGTCGCCCTGTGGGAGCGCGCACGTCCGAGTACAACACTGGGGTAACGTTAGTTAATACTAATCATTCCCAAATATCAATTATTACGATTTAAGACTAATGCTTAAGTCCAATAACTTTATTATTCATGTTTGTCAACAAATAAAAATATTCGGGGTGTTACAGAAATATCTTCTCCAACTTGTATACAATGGTGACCACATTCTGTTTGATAGTTTGCACATCCTCAAGCCTGAGTTCTAATGCACACAGAATCGTGAAAAATCAACTCTGCTCAGACAATGCTCCCCTTAGAGGCTTCAGCAACATGTCACGAAATGCAATAAGTAGCAACCTTTGTATGAACACATGACAGTCATGACTCTTCATTCCATATAGTTTTCCCTCACTGATGTGAACGTGCTTTTTACACCCCTACAAAGAGTGATTAAAAAAAGAGATTTTTGATTAAAAAGGAATAGGAAAAGAAGGGGGGAAAGAAAACGTGCGTGTGTGCACGAGATGAGGTGTGATCGCTAGGTACGCGAGGGTACCGAAGGAGACGGGCGAAGAGGAAGATGGTGCTTACCTTCACCCAATGATCGTGGGAGTGTGACTGTGGGTTGACTTCTACTCCTTCCATCGGCCGGCCGGCGAAGAAGATTTTAGCTCGGGCGGTTACCTTGCAAAATGAAAAAGGCAAGAAACAAGTGAAAGGAGAGGTTAGACTATGGTGTGAAGTATCAAACCAAATGAAATGAAAGAAAAACATAGTAATATGGGTGTTAACATACCTCGTGGGAGTGGTGTTAAACCCCTAAAAGTGTAGATGTGGAGAAAAATGAAGTGATGTGTGTGTGTGTGAAAGGGTTGTGATGAAATGCACTAAGTGATGAAATAAATAATAAAAAAATAAATGAAAAGAGGGAGGGAAGAATGGCGGTGCGAGCCCACTGTTGGAACGGCCGGGATGGAAGAAGAGAGCTCCTCCCGCCTCGCTCTGATGCACGTGAAGGCGACGGGAGCTCCGAACTTCGAGGAGCGGCTTGAATAGCTTGGAGTGGGAGTTCTCCTTGGCTCGAGAATTGAGTCTCCGGTGCGGCAGGGCTTCGCCGTAGTGCTTGGGTTGTGCTCAAAACAGTAGCCTCATGTGTCCTTTTATAGGGGAAAAAAATTACTAAAATCGCGTCGGACACAGTGGACGCCTATCTTAGTGAACCGCGTCCAAACAGACCGCCGCGATTACCAAGATCGACTTGCTCCAATTAAGCCCTTCCAAACATCGATTATAACAGGTTCAAGAATCATGTCGGCATTGTCCGCCGCATTTCTAACACTTCCAATTTGAATCGATTCTTTCCAAATAGTAAGAAATGGAAATATTGAACCACGTCGGCATAAACCGCCACGTATTTGAATAGAATCGTTCTCTGATGGAAATCAATCTTCATATGAGGGAAGGTCAGAAACGCGGCGGACCATGTGGACGCGATTCTATTTAGCAACAAAATCTTTTCAAAAATAATTTTGGAATTTGCCATAATTCGAAAATGAAAACTCTTAATCACGACGGTTTGCTAGAACGCGGTTTAAAACATGGTAAGTGCCAGAAAAGGAAGTGTGATATGCATCGGTTTTACCCGCCGCGGATCAAACCCCCTAAAAAGGCATCCACTGTGTCAGATGCGAATAACAAAATTTCCTAAAAATCTTAGAAAAATCTGAAAAAATAGGAAAATCACTCAAGTGGTTAATTGAAGAGAGCCACTTCAAGGCATTGCGGTATAACATAAAATTTACTCGACGTGTTGCCGAAATGGCATGTCTACAACTGACATTGACAGAACGAGCAATATTAGACACATAACCATCAGGAAATCTCAACCATTTCAGCCACTAACACACTTCCTTTACTTGTCCTCCTCCAAGCACATAAACTGCTTTTGGTTTAATTGATTTCCCATTTACTTCAACAAGTTCTAACTCTCGACGTTTACAAAGCATGGACAAGTCCAACCGTGCATTCTTGTTGTCCTTTGTTTTACCTTTTATGTCCATAAAGGTGTTGAACATATTATCAAAGATATTTTTCTCGATATACATCACGTCTAGATTGTGCCGCACAAGAAGAGTCGACCAATAAGATAGCTCCTAGAAAATGTTCCTCTTCACCCAGTTGTGCTCCTTCCCAAAACCTTAAAGGTGTCGGGTACTGCCTATCAGTTGTGTGATATCTGGCAAATTTTCTACACGTGCTACTGTTGGGAGGCAAACACTGCTGCACAGACCAGCGACAACTCTCTCACACTACCCACTCGTAGATACCAGAGAGAGATAGAAGGAGGTAGGAAGAAGAACACAGGAACACCAGATTTTTTTACGTGGTTCGGAGGCAAGAAGCCTTCCTATGTCCACGGCCACAACAGCTATCAATGCTTCTTCTCCAAGCAAAAGACACACACTATATCTCATACAAAGAGGACAAAACCCCCTTTTATATACTAGGAGGAAAGGGCGCCACAATCGAGACACACAAGGGCAAAAGGGTCCTGTCTCTGAATCGCCTCAGAACGACATTCGACTGCATGAGTCGAATCCTCCACATTTGACATTCGACTGCATGAGTCGAATCCTTCATGCTGACATTCGACTGCATGAGTCGAATCATTCACATCTGACATTCGACTACATGAGTCGAATCATTCAATCGACTGCTTCATTTCTAACTTCGGCTGTGGCAGTCGAATGCTGAACCCGCCTGCAACACTTAGTCAAAATTTAGCTTCCGGGGGCGCTGCCCCCGGAGACCCCCGCGACCTGACCCCTTATGGAGATCTGCTTCAGAGTTCGGGCTCCACATTCTAACAGCTGCCATATGATGATCAGACAACCTCTCGAATATAACTTCATCTCGTTCCATTCTATTCTTTAGGAATGCATCTTTTTGTCTTCTGAAAGGGTGATCAGCTGCTAAAATCTGTCGATGGCAATCAAACCAGCATGACTTCCCACCATGTTTAAGTATAAATGATTTAGTATTATCCATACAATAAGGACATGCTAGCCTCTCATCAATGCTGCCCTCATGGTGAAATTTTACTTTCTAGATACATCATAAGTATTGACCCCCTCAGTCCATAATAATTTCAATTCATCAATCAATGGTCTGAGATAGATGTCTATATTTTTTGTAGGACTTTTAGGACCAGGAATCAATAAAGATAGGAACAAATTCTCTCACTTCATGCACATGCTCGGAGGAAGGTTGTATGGTGTCACGAACACTGGCCAGCTGGAGTAGGAAGCCACTGAACCTCCAAATGGATTGAATCCGTCAGTGCACAAACCAAGTTGTTGGGATCGGATAGGTGATTGAATCAAAGTTAAATAAGAATGTGTGTGAATGGCAGTGGAATTAAAGAGAGTGACACACACAAGTCAATTAGATCAAGTTGTGGTGTGTGAGAATAGAGTGAATCGAAACAAACCACAATCAAACCACAGTGCATAGAGAATTTTAAGGTGGTTCGAAAAACACAACTTGTGTCTCCTACGTCCACCTCCCCACAACGGAGGAAACACTAGCACTAGTTCGAACAACCTGGAGCACGACGACTCCAACCGTTTGAGTATGATGACTCAAAGAAACACCTAGGAGATAGGCACAACGACCTACTCCATAGACTACTTGTGAGTTTAACAACTCACAAGCAATTGAGCACAACAGCACAAACACCAGAGCACTATGGCTCTAACCCAAAGCACTACGGCTCCAAACCTGAGTACACTGTACTCAAAACTTTTGGACCACGAAGGATCCAAGTCCTACTAGAACAAGCACAATCAGAGAGTAGATCCTCTAGCGCGATCTATCTCAGTACAGATGAAGAAAATAGAATAGATAGAATTTGATGATCTGTGTAGAACGCATGCACAGATCACCCACTTACAGTGAAAACAAGATGAATTATAGACTCTGAGATGATTCCAAGCTTTTCAGATTTGTCTTCATCACGAACTTCATCAATCACGAACTCCTGCTCTTCTTCTCCTTCTTCTTCTTTCTGGCGGCGATGCTCAACTACCTTCCTGAATGTAGATCCCCCTTTTTCCCACTCTCCTCCTTTTCTGGGAATTGTATGAGTTCAATCCTCTTTGGAGTATGAAGATCATGGGTATTTATACTCCCATGTGTCCACGTGGAGCCTTGGGGTGCGTGGGCATAAAAATCTAGGTAAGAGCCCTTGATTCCCGCGCAGACACATGTTTACAAAATTCAGAATCTGAATCGTCATTCGAAGTGTGTCGACATAATCAAGTTGTGTGTCGACACATGATCCTTGCATTGTGTCCTAACAGTACTGAATGGTGACTTGTGTCGACACACCTGACCAAAACCAAAAACCATGCTTCTGGGAGTACAGGATGTGTCGACACACAATCATCCTGTGTCGACACCACAGACTACTTGTCTTCTGACTGTTTTCTGGATGCATAGGATGTGTGGACACACAATGAACCTGTTGTAATCATGGGGATTGTGTGACCCCCAAAACACGCAAACATGTGTTCAATATAAGGGCATGGAAATGAGGATGTGATCGCCACCTAACTAGTTTCCTATTAATAAGAATTAAGTGGGCTAACTAAGCTAGGAAAGGGAAGAGAGAACGAGAGGACTTACTGAGATCGTGACGTGGAACCCTGTCGCGATGGGCTGAAATTACGTCACCCTTATAGGGCGCGTCTTGCCTGTCGCGTTGCCCTCATCCGTCCAAATGGATAAGAGTCCAAATGGAGCTTCAAGGAGTCCCCCAACCTCTAGATGTGCTCAGGTGGGTTGGGAGGTTGCCAGGGATAAATGCAAAGGCCATAAGAGGATAAATAGGAGGTGGTTGCGGAGGCCAGAGCATGTGGCTGTTGTCGCGACGGATTGTAGGGGCGCGACAAGGGCTAACGCGACAGCCAGGCAGGGCGCGACAACACAACCATGTGCATGGATATGCATGGGCTGTCGCAATAGCCAAAGGGGACGCAACAAGGGTAACGCAGCGCCCCGACCCGTCGCGTTAACGAAAATGATTATTCTTGAATGTTAGGCCAATCAAATGGGAGAATAATGGTCATTAAGGCTCAAGGACTCTTTTAAAAGATAATGGATGGGATTTTAAGAAAATTGGGCTCTTAATGTGCTCAACACAAGGCTAATGGTGGGCTCAAGGTGAGTGACCAACTTGGGGCACACTTAGATAACAAGAAATGTAGTTCAACTTGTAGGCCAGAATCAGGTGTCTATAGATTTGCCCCTCCTTGGCTTCCACTTTGCAGGGGAGCGAAGCGGAAGTGAAGCGGAAGGTGTCACAGAGTGACTGCGAAGCGGAGATAATGCGGAGTGGACTAAAAAGTGGTAGCCAAGGCAAAGAGACACCCGATCTAATCAACAAGCAAGTGGAATCTTCATGAAAGCCCTAGGTTAGTTGCTCGAGCAGAATGCAAGGAAGACACAAGTCTGGACAAGAAGAGGAGAAGAAAAGGACGATCAACCCCTCGATTGAGAGGTACCGTACCTGATTGGCCTGCAGGTTTCATTTTGGAGGGACATGCGCGTGCCATGCAGGTAACTCATGACTCTGGCCTGGGAGCGGTTCGCAACCAAAATGGATCAAAAGGAATAAGGATGAAAATTGTATAAAAAATCCAGACAAGGAAATCTTGACAAACTGACGAGAACAACTCTCTCGGAGGCAGACCTTCCGATTCGGAGTAGAATAGGATTTCTTGTTTTGGAATATGAAGAATGGTCGGGAACTCAACAAGGGCTCACCATTAGCCAGGGATGAGACGTGAAAGCTCAAAGTCCTACATGATGCATGCTGGGCTAAAGAAAAGAAATCATCAAATCAAATGCAAAGAAAAGGGGAAAATAGAAAAATATATCAAGGATAATATTGTTAAACCAGACAAGAATGGGTCAAGAGTCTTCCTGCAACCACTGTGCAAGACAGAGTCCATCATTCCTAGACTTATCTGACTTAACGGCCTATCCAACGATTAACAATGTGCACCTAGATTATCACTATTTTTAGTAAAGGGGAACTCAAATTCCAGAGCACATTGAGAACCAGCCGGTCCTTGAAACGATATAATAAATAAGGTATCATATAATAATGCAAGGGAGTAGGGATAGGGATACTTACCTGAACTTACCTACGATGTCCCTTTTTTTTTATTATCTGATTTTCCATTTTTTTGTGATTTTTTAACTAATAATCAAAGCAATAAGCACGACAATGACACATAATACATACACACAATCAACTAAGAAAATAAACTATGAACAGACACAAAGCAACACACATAAGATAAAGAGGCGATGCACATGGCAGACGCGACATAATAGCGACGCCCTTTGTGGTTGCGACCTGAACGCGGTACGTGACGGTCCTCGCCGTTCAGACCCGTTAACCTAATAGCGAGCCTAACTCGAGTCCGCCTCCTGCGAACGGGTCGGAGCCTCGCAAGGGATATCAAACCACGAGTCCGTAGAAATATAAAGGAACCAGCTCAAATATTCATAAGATCTTCCAATCTCACAAATATTTACATGAAATATAAATAGCTACAGTACAACTGTAACCAAACTACAATAGAACCTGGGGCATACCCTGAGGTAAACAACAGAAAAGTGAAAATTACACTGCTGGTGGTGCTGACCCTCCACTGGACGACGGGCGCGAAATCTCCTGATCTCCCTCACCTAGTAGAAGGTAGGGGTGAGCCTCTCGAGTCACTAGCTCAGTAGGGAAACTCCCTAGAAACCGAGCAAACGAACACAAGTAGCAAAGTAGGAAATGCTACACTAACAATTTATAATATTATCTAGCAGGATATAAAATTGTAAGTACCACTTACCATTTGCCGCTTAACAGGAATCAACGTAAATAAATAAACGGAAAAACCAAACAGGTGTACGAGCTACTGTAGAGAAACGTCACACTCGAGCCACGTCAACTGGTTCGCGACACCAGTTACTGACCTGGACAAACCACACAGGACTACCTCTCAGTCTTGCAGCCACGGACGAAAGGTCCAGCTGCCGCTCCACTAAACAAGTACAAAGAACTGTGGAGTCCAACTAAACCACCACAACCTGCAGGTCACACACCTCGCAGGCCCATGCCTGGCACCTTCAGGGACTCTGGCCCGAGCTCCCTAAAGTGAGGCACTGGAAAACAGGACTAGCTGATACTATCACCTAAAAAGAAATAAAGACTTACTCAAATAAATATGGATACGCTTTTCTCATTTCTTCCGCTAACTCCCAAGTATCTTCACCACCTTGCCTGTTTTCCCATCTAACTTTTACCAATTCAATTTCTTTGTTTCTGAGCTTTTGGGTTATGTGGCCTGAAATTTGCACTAGATATTCCGGCATTGACATATCGGGCTTCAAATCATCTCTTTGATAACTGACAACTTGGGTTGGATCTTTAATATACTTTCTTAACATTGAAACATGAAACACATCATGTGCATCAGTGAAATCTGCTGGCAAATCCAATTTATAAGCTACTTCACCCATCCTTTCTTTTATTTGAAACGGCCCAACATATCTCGGGCTCAACTTGCCTTTCTTACTGAACCTTAATACACCTTTAGTAGGAGACACCTTTAAAAACACATAATCATCGACTTCAAATTGTAATGGTCTGCGTCTAACATCTGCATAACTCTTCTGGCGACTTTGGGCTATTTTCAACTTTTCTTGGATGAATCTTACTGTTTCTGCACATTGACGAACCATTTCTTGGCCCAAAACCTGCCTCTCTCCTACTTCATGCCAATTTAATGGTGATCTGCACGGTATACCATACAAGACTTCATAAGGTGCCATTTCAATACTTGAATGATAGCTGTTGTTATATGCAAACTCAACTAGACCCAAATGACGCTCCCAGATGCCTCCCCACATAAGACAACAAGCTCTCAACATATCTTCAATAGTCTGAATTGTTCTTTCTGTCTGCCCATCTGTTTGTGGATGATATGCTGAACTGTACCTTAGCTCTGTGCCGACGACTCTTTGCAAACTCCTCCAAAAGCCTGAAGGAAATCGAGGGTCTCGATCTGAAACTATAGTGACTGGTATTCCATGCAAAGGTACAATTCTTTCTACATACAGCTTAGCTAATCTATCAACTGACTATGTCGTGCTAACTGGTAATAATCTGTAGACCTTGGTCAATCTATCCACAAAAACCCATATTGCATTATGACCTGATGAACTAGGTAAACCAACTATGTAATCCATTGCTATGTCATCCCATTTCCACTGTGGAATGGGTAATGGCTGCAACAATCCTCCTGGCTTCTGATGCTCTGCTTCTATTTGCTGACATACTGCACATCTGGTTATAAACTCTACAATTTCTCTTTTCATATTTGGCCACCAAAAATGCTTCTTCATATCTTGATACATTTTAGTGCTACCTAGGTGGATGGTGTATCTTGATCTATGAGCTTCTTCTAAGACCTTCTGTCTAATTTCTGTATCTTCTGGGACATACAATCGTCCTTTTAGTCTGACCACATTATCATGCCCCAAATTTACTTCATCCATTCTAAGAATATCTGTTAAATTAATATCTACTTTCTGTGCCTCTACTATCTGCCAGTAAAGAGAAGGCTCTACTGTACTAGTTGCTAATATTGCTCTGCGCTGACTGCTTGGCACATGTAAGGAATTCTCTGCCACATCCTCATAAAGTTTCCATTCTCTGATCATAAGTTGATTCATAACCGCTTTTCTGCTCAGTGCATCTGCCACCACATTTGCTCTGCCTGGATGATATGCCAAATTAAAGTCATAATCCTTTAAATATTCCATCCATCGACGCTGCCTTAGATTCAAATCTTTCTGAGAGAAAATATATTTTAAGCTTTTATGATCAGTAAAAATCTCAAATCTTTCACCATATAAATAATGTGGCCAGATCTTTAATGCAAAAACTACTGCTGCCAGCTCTAAATCATGAGTAGGGTAGTTCTCCTCATGTTTCTTCAATTGCCTGGAGGCATAGGCAACCACTTTACTATGCTGCATCAAAACTGCACCCAAACCTCTCTTGGATGCATCTGTAAACAGAACAAATCCGCCACTACCGATGGAATCTCTAAAACTGGTGCTGATGTCAACCTCTTTTTCAGCTCTACAAAACTGTGCCTGCACTCCGAGGACCACACAAAAGGAACACCCTTTCTTGTCAACCTTGTCATCGGTGCTGCTATCTTGGAGAAATCTTGGATAAATCTTTGTAATAACCTGCCAAACCCAGAAAACTCCTAATCTCAAACACAGTCCTCGACTCTTCCCATTTCATTACTGCCTCAACTTTGGCTGGATCCACTGCAATACCTTCACCTGATATCACATGACCCAGAAACTGAATCTCCTTTAACCAGAATTCACATTTACTAAATTTAGCAAATAGCTGATGATCTCTCAATATCTGTAAAGTAATCTGCAAATGATCTGCATGTTCTTCTTCTGATGCTGAATAAACCAATATGTCATCAATAAAGACCACTATAAACTGATCCAAGTACTGATGAAATATTTTGTTCATCAAATTCATAAATGCTGCAGGTGCATTTGTCAATCCAAAAGGCATCACAACAAATTCATAATGCCCATATCTAGTCCAAAAAGTTGTTTTCTCAATATCTTCTTCTCTGATCCGCAACTGATGATATCCTGATCTCAAATCTATCTTAGAAAATACTTTGGCTGACTGCAGTTGATCAAATAAATCATCAATCCGAGGAAGTGGATATTTATTCTTAATTGTAACTTTATTCAGCTACCTGTAATCTATACACATCCTTAAACTGCCATCTTTCTTTCTGACAAATAGCACTGGCGCTCCCCATGGTAACTGACTAGGCCTAATAAAACCTTTTTCTAATAACTCTTGCAACTGCTTTTTCAACTCTTTCAATTCTGCTAGGGCCATTCTATATGGTGCTTTAGAAATAGGTAAACTGCTTGGTTGCAATTCAACTGTGAAGTCTACCTCTCTGCGCGGAGCTAACCCTGGCAACTCATCTGGGAACACGTCTGCAAATTCTCTAACCACTGGCACTGAATCTACAGATTTACTAGATTCAACTAGACTAACAGAAGCAAGGTACGCTATACATCCCGCATTAATTAACTTTCTAGCTCTAAGTGCATAAATAATAAACTTGGGAGTGTAAAATGGCATACCTTGAAATTCAAACACCTCACCACCGGGTCTGCAAAATCTGACTCTCTTCTTTCTACAATCAACCAGTGCCCCGTAGGCCTCTAACCAATCCATCCCCAGAATCACATCATATTCTTTCAATGTTCAAGCATACAATCTTGCTGGCATCTGATTCCCATGAATCACTATCGGGACCTCTTCTAAAAAGCAGGAAGTCAACAAATACCCTCCTGAACGAATTTCCACTACCAACTCACAAGATCTCTCATTTAAGGGAAGTACCATGCTATCCAGAAAATCATCGGAAATAAATGAATGGGAAGCACCTGGATCAATTAATACTCTAGCAGTAAAATCAAAGAAAGGTAATGCCACGTCCTAATAAAAGGCTATTTATCAAAAGTGACAGAAAATAGGCACAACAGGTAATAATTATTTATCCATTCATAATATCATAAGCGGAAGTTTATTACACAAGTACTCCTCATAATAACTAAGAGAGGAGTAGATCAAAATAACGTAATTACACATCTAATTTTACACTACTAAATAGAAACAGGAACAGATTGGCTTTGCTTGTCTCAGTGGGTCCACTCAGCACTCAAGCCCTTAAAGGTCATCCCCAGTTGTATCACCTGAAAAAGGTAGGAAATAATGAGCTAACTAGCCCAGTAGAATTCAAATTCCATAGTTCAACTCATAGTTCAAGAATGTATACCGGGTAACCAAGACAAGGACAGAACGGAATATTAAAGAGTCACACCAGATTTCAGGACAGTAAGTTTGATGCAATGACAGTAAAACTCAGATCATGCTCAGATATATAGCTCGAGAATTGATTCACATATCATCTACATAGTACTGGAATTATGATGACCATATTCAGAAAATGGTTGATGCAATGCCAGACATCTAGACATCCTTATCATTCCACGTGGTCCGAAAATGAATTTGGGTGCTCCTCCCAGGACTGGACCAGCCCTATTTGCACAGGCATATAAATCACAGGAATATAAAGGCCCAATAATGTCATCATCAATTATTCACAGCTCATAAGGTGTTCAAGCATATGAACTATCAGGTGATCAGATTTCATAAACTCATTTACCGAGTACTGAAGAATAGATTCAATCGAAGTGCTATTCGTAATTGACAACTTTAAGACTAATTCAAGGGAAGTTAAGGTACACAAAGTTGGTGAACTTTGCAGTAGTATGATAGTAAATATCAAGGTAAATGAGAGGGTAACTCTCTTGGCTTTAGGATGAAGTTTTAGCATGGATTCGAACATGAAAGAGTGCAGAAATTCAAATCAGCACAGTACCTGTCGACAGCCAGGAAGGGGCTGTCGACAGCAATCAGCAGACAGAGCTCAGGTTTTCTGGCTCTGTGTGTTCCTGTCGACAGCAACAAGGGACCTGTCGACAGATCCACACAGTCCAGAAACCTGGAGTTCTGGAAGGCATGCGCCTGTCGACAGCTTTGGGCTGGCTGTTGATAGGTAGCTGCAGAGCTTCCAGAAAGGACTTTAAATCTATCCTAAGCACCCTAATTCTTGAATCTATGAACCAAGACATGATTTATATCAAATAGAAGAGTCTAATTATAGTTCTCATAGTGGTTTATAAGCTAAAGAAACAGGATGAAAGAAGAAACATATAATTCCAACTTAGCTAACTAGAAATAAACTCTATAGAGAAATGGAGACATAGTCTTAATAATAATGGCTAAATGGAAGATTCTTATAGGTTGGACACTAAATCACAAAATATTTATGGATCTCAATCAAAGCTTGGAATACCTACCAATTGAATAGAAGTTCTCATACAATTCTAAAAATATTGATGTTTCTACATGACTCTAACTCATGAACAAGGATCAAAAGTAGAACAAGAATTGATTTCCAACTAGAATCAAGTTATTCATTCCCCAACAATAGTAACTCTACCATGATTGGAAGGAAAAGCAGAGAATCACAAGTATAATCACTTGTTCGCTCATTACGAATTCCTTGTGACATATGAACAAAACCGAATTGAACCATAGAGATGAATCCTACCTTGTCAAACGGTTAACTCCTCAGAGTTTCCAAACAAGATCCTAAACCAACAGGAGAAGAACTTCTCCTCACAGTTGATGGTGTGATAGCTCCGTTAACACCAAAGTACACCAGCTGCAGTGGCACACAGTAGCAGAAGTACAAGCAATTTCAGATGCAACGGAGCTAGCAACTCTGATAACTCCCCAGCAATAGTTCAAGGAACTCCTCCACAACACTTATAGCAGTCAGGAACAGGGAAAGACAAGAACAAGGATAGGAGCTAAGAGTAGAAGGGTTCGAACTCAGGAGAGGGAGTGGCTTTTATAGCTAAGTAAACTTCCCTGCGTGAAGACACCTCCCATGCACAGGTGTAAACGGTAAAACCCCTTGGTTTTTACTGTTTACACATGTCCTATGCATCCAACCTCACACCTACACCTCATCCACCATCTTGTAAGAATTTTAACTCCAGTTCTATCCTTATCCTAATGTGTGCTGGCCTCCTCAAGGCTTCACACGTAAGCACATAAATAACCACAAAAATGAGTTACCGTAATTATTTCATAATTTAACTGGCCTAATATTCACTATGTAAACCTATCCAAATGGTGTCCATTTGTAATGAAATTTTGACCATAGACTAATATAATGGTTTTACAAATTATGGTAATTTTTATTCAATTTTTAGAATTTATTTTATAGTAGGTGAAAAATTACCCGAAAAATGGTCGCGTCGACTTAATCTCGAAATCCGTACGTCGAAAAATTCAGATAATTACATATTTGACTTATCCACATTTTTCTAGAAATTCTGATGTTCTCGAATTTTTATTTCGTTGTCATTTTCCGGTGTCGCCCTGTGAGAGCGCGCACTTCGATGCACGACACTGGGGTAACATTCATTACCACTAATTAAACCTAACTTCCAGTTATCACAATTTAATAACAATCCTAATGTATTTTAACCACATTATTCCATTTTCTTAACACTTGAATTTCTGGGCGTTACAACTCTCCCCTACTAAAAGAAATTTGGTCCTCCAAATTTAATTACACAAAGATGTGGTTACTAACCTGTAAACAACTCTGGATACTTGTCCTTGATGGCCTCTTCCAATTCCCATGTTGCTTCTTCTTGTCCTTGCTTATTCCATTGAATCTTTGGTAAAGGAACTTCCTTCTTCCGAAGTTGCTTGATTTTTCGATCGAGGATCTGTACTGGTCTTTCTTCATATGCCAAATTTCCTTGTACATCCAGATCTTCGTATCCAATAATGTGTTCTGGATCATATACATATTTTCTTAACATTGACACATGAAAGATATCATGCACATTGGATAATTACGGTGGAAGTGCCAGTTGGTATGTCATTTCACCAACTCTCTTCAATATTTCAAAAGGTCCAATGTATCTTGGACTCAATTTTCCCTTGATACCAAATCTTTTGATTCCTCTCTGGGGTGATACTTTAAGAAACACATGTTCTCCTAGATGAAATTCCTTCTACGTCGATCGGCATAGCTTTTCTGTCGATCTTGAGCAACTTTCATCCGATCTTGTACCAACTTGATAACTTCTGTCGTTTCTTGGATCATTCTGGTCCAAGAATATGCGTTTCTTTTAGTTCTACCCAACATAACGGTGATCTACATTGTCGACCATACAAAGCTTCGAAAGGTGCCATTTGAATGGTAGACTGGTAATTATTGTTATATGCAAATTCTATAATTGCTAGATGAGTGTTCCAGTCATTTACGAACTCTAATACACAAGCACGACACATATCCTCAACAATTTGATTCACTCGTTCGGTCTGTCCATTTGTTTGAGGCTGAAATGCAGTACTAAATTTTAATTTAGTTCCCAAAGCATCTTGCAATTCTCTCCAAAAATACGAAGTAAATCTTGCATCTCGATCAGAAACTATGTTCTTTGGAATTCCATGCAACCGTACAATTTCTTTCATATATACCACTGCCAAAATATTAACAGACCATCTTGTCTTTATTGCTAAGAAATGAGCTGATTTGGTAAGTCTGTCAATGATTGCCCAAATAGCATCAAATCCACTCCGTGTTTTAGGTAATCCCATAATAAAATCCATACCAATGCTATCCCATTTCCACTTTAGTATCTCAAGTGGTTTTAATTTTCCTGCAGGTTTTTGGTGTTCTGCCTTAATTTTCTGACATGACAAATATTTTGCAATAAATTCCACAACATCCTTTTCAAGTTGCACCACCAGAAATACTTCTTCAAATCCTGATACATTTTGACAGCTCCGGGATGAATAGTGTAGTGAGACCGATGAGCTTCTTCTAAGATATGTTTCTTGATTTCGGAATTATCTGGTACACACAATCTATCCCGGAATCAAAGATTTCCACGAAAATCTTCATTAAAATTAGGTTTAGAAGCCAATTTTTCTCTGATTCCTACCAATATAGGATCATTGTCATGTTGCTCATTAATTTGCTTCAGCAAATCTGACTGCACTACTAAGTTGCTAATCACAATTCTTTCTTCTTGTTTTTCAACTTTCAAGCTCAATGTGGAAAATTCTTCTAACAATTTCCATTCACTTACTTGCAATCGAAACATCTTGGCTATAGGATTTCTGCTAAGTGCGTCAGCCACAGTGTTTCCTTTTCCTGGATGGTATTCAATCTTGAAATCATAGTCTTTGATATATTCCATCCATCTCCTTTGTCTCATGTTCAGTTCTTTTTGTGAAAACAAATACTTGAGACTCTTATGATCGGAGTACACTATGAATTGGTTATCATATAGGTAGTGTCTCCAAAGCTTAAGAGCAAAGACCACAGCGGCCAATTCTAAATCATGTACTGGGTAGTTCTTCTCGTGAGTCTTCAATTGTCTTGAAGCATAGGCAATAACTCTTCCATCTTGCATTAATACACAACCCAGTCCAATGTTGGAAGCATCAGTATAAACCTCAAATATTTTTCCTTCCATCGGCAAAGCTAGAATTGGTGCAGATGATAGACATTCTTTTAACATTTGGAATGCTTCCTCACAATTCTCATTCCAGATAAAAGCAGTTCATTTTCTAGTCAACTATGTAAGAGGTGAGGCAATTCTAGAAAAATCTTTGACAAATCGCCGGTAGTAACTGGCCATGCCCAGAAAACTTTTACTTTAGTAAGATTCTTAGGTTGCCCCCATTTCTGAATGGTTTCAATCTTTGAAGAGTCTACTGATAGACCTTCTTTAGAAATAATGTGTCCTAAGAACATTACTTCTTTCAACCAAAATTCACACTTGCTAAACTTTGCATATAACTTGTTGTCTCATAACAATTGCAAAGTGATCCATAGATGGGCTTCGTGCTCCATACTTTTGGAGTAGATCAGTATATCATCAATAAATACAACCACAAACTGATCTAAATAAGATCTGAACACATCATTCATCAGACGCATAAATGCAGCCGGTGCATTGGTCAATCCAAACGGCATCACCACAAATTCATAATGTCTATATCTTGTTCGAAAAGCCGTTTTATAAATATCTGATTTTGAATTTTAAGCTGATGATATCCAGATCTTCAATCAATCTTGGAAAAACACTGAGCTCCAGACAGCTGATCAAATAGATCATCAATTCTTGGAAGTGGGTACTTATTCTTTATAGTCAATTGATTTAACTGCTGATAATCTATACACAACCACATAGATCCATCTTTCTTTTTAACAAACAGTACCGGAGCACCCCAAGGTGAGGTACTTGGTCTGATGAATCCCTTCTCTATCAATTCTAACAATTGCCTTTTCAGTTCTTTTAGTTCTTCTATTGACATTCTGTAGGGTGTCCTAGAAATTGGCGTGGCTCCTGGTACCAACTCAATTGAAAAATTCACCTCTCTATTAGGTGGTACGCTAGGTAGCTCTTCAGGGAAAACATCAAGAAATTCTCTTACTACCGGAATATCTTCCAATCCCGCAATGCTCTGATTTAATAGGGTCACGGAAGCCAAATACCCTTGACAACCCTTCTGTACTAACTTGCAAGCTTTCACTGCTGAAATTATTGGTATTCTTTTGGTTTCGTCTCCTAAGAAAGTCACTTGTCTCAATTGGCAATCTAGATTTACATGGTATTTCGATAGCCAATCAACCCCAAGAATTACATCATAATCCCACATTTCTAAACATATCAGATCACTGGGTAAATCATGTCCTTTGACAATAATCTGGCTAGCAGGGTAATATTCTTTAAGCTTTTACCCTCACTTAAAGGAGTTGCAACCTCAAGTTGTGTGGTTAATGGAACTGACTTTACATCCAACAACTTAGCAAACTCATAGCTAATGAAAGAGTGCGTAGCTCCAGAATCAAACAACACAAATGCAGGTTTTGAGTTTACTAATAAAGTACCTTCAATCAATCTGCCTTCCTACGGGGATTCATGTTCCACATCCTGAATGGTTTGTAGTCTTCCTTGATTTACTTGGGGGTTCTTATTTGTTGGTGCTGTCTTGGCCATCGGGGAGTCTGGAATTCGGTGTTGAGTGCTTCCACAACGGAAACATGCACCCAATTTACGCCAGCAATTCTCAACCTTATGCCCGATATGATGGCAATGCTTACAAATATCCTTACTCCCTACCGGAGCTTTGCCTACCTTCTTAGTAGTTTGCTGAATCTTCGGGGCATTCCTCGACTCATACTTCCTTTTTCGATCTGAAGACCCTCCTCCAGATTTCCCTCTAATCTTATCCACAGTTTCGTTCGCAGCTTCTAATGCCAAGGCTCTCTTTACCATTTCTGAATAGGTAGTAATCAGATGAGGAGTTAGCTGCGTAATAAAATGGGGACGCAATCCATTCATAGACCTCTTAGCCTTCAGCTTCTCCGTGGATATAAGATGAGGAGCATATTTTGACAACCGGGCAAATTGAGCCTCATACTCGGATACCGACATTCTTAGCTGCTTTAACCCAGCAAATTCATTCTCTTTCTTCTCCTGAACCACCTCAGAGAAATATTGTTCATTAAACAGTTCTACAAACTCTTCCCAACTAACTGGATTCGAATCTTCCAGAGTAGCTTCCACAGTTTCCCACCAAGCACGAGCATCCCGATCCAATTGGAATGTAGTGAGACGAACCTTTTCTTCTTCCGTACACTTAATCATTCTGAATATCCTTTCAATGTCTTTTAACCAATTCTCAGCTTCATCCGGATCCGTACTTCCTGCGAATCTCGGATGGTCCAGGCTTCGGAAATCCTTGTACAAGCTTGTTCCATTATGACTATTATTTTTGGCTACCACCTTCATTACACGGGTCAAATCATGCATAGAACTTTCCATCTTCCTCCAGTTAGCATCACCACCATCCATGATTAAGTCAAAAGGAATCTGAAACATTTAATAATACATTCATTAATTTCACAAGCATCCCAATCTTACATTCATCACATACACAATTCAAATTCACAGAACACACCATCTTTACTAACGAGTTAAATATTTACATGGTAGTACATTTCCATGTATCCACAAACCAAAATAACACAGCTTTCTCCTACCAAGTTTAGCATATATACAAAACTCCAACCTCCCTTAACCTCTCACTCCACATACATATGGGAGTTACATATATATAATCAGTGTTTACACAAAAAGAGAGGTACACAAAAATATGAGTGGTCTAAGTCTTCTTCTAGTTTCGGGTCAGATCTATAACGGTTTCCATTGGCGGTACTTGCTGCTCTACTCCGGCCCCATGGTACAGTTCTCTAGCAGCATCAGTCAATGCCTCCCAATGACCTTCAACTTGGTGGAGCAACAAATCCTGTCCCAACATCAAGTTATCCAGATTGATCATAACTTGGCTCATAATTTCTAGAGAAGCACAGGGATTGCCCGCCATGAAAGCACCTGCAGTCAAGTTGAGCACCTCTTCCTTAATTTGCAGGTGGGCTTCTCGATGTGCTTGGGCATATAGCTCTATATCCTGACGTAGCATTTCCATGGCAGCAACCAACCTTTCTTGGGCATTCATGTCCATTCTGAAATAGTTAACAGGTTAAGCATTTACATGATTACAAAAATCATGCTAACTAATCTCAAGTTTCTACCCCAACTCACTGGTTTCCCTAGGTTTATCGAACTAATGCTCTGATGCCAAATTTATCTGTCTTGTCCTAATAAAAGGCTATTTATCGGAAGTGACAGAAAACAGGCACAACATGTAATAATTATTTATCCATTCATAATATCATAAGCGGAAGTTTATTACACAAGTACTCCTCATAACAACTAAGAGAGGAGTAGATCAAAATAACGTAATTACACATCTCATTTTACACTACTAAATAGAAACATGAACAAATTGGCTTTGCTTGTCTCAGTGGGTCCACTCAGCACTCAAGCCCTTAAAGGTCATCCCCAGTTGTATCACCTGAAAAAGGTAGGAAATAATGAGCTAACTAGCCCAGTAGAATTCAAATTCCCTAGTTCAACTCATAGTTCAAGAATGTATACCGGGTAACCAAGACAAGGACAGAACGGAATATCAAAGAGTCACACCAGATTTCAGGACAGTAAGTTTGATGCAATGACAGTAAAACTCAGATCATGCTCAGATATATAGCTCGAGAATTGATTCATATATCATCTACATAGTACTGGAATTATGATGACCATATTCAGAAAATGGTTGATGCAATGCCAGACATCCTTATCATTCCACGTGGTCCGAAAATGAATTCGGGTGCTCCTCCCAGGACTGGACCAGCCCTAATTGCACAGTCATATAAATCACAGGAATGTAAAGGCCCAATAATGTCATCATCAATTATTCACAGCTCATAAGGTGTTCAAGCATATGAACTCTCAGGTGATCAGATTTCATAAACTCATTTACCGAGTACCGAAGAATAGACTCAATCGGAGTGCTATTCGTAATTGACAACTTTAAGACTAATTCAAGGGAAGTTAAGGTACACAAAGTGGGTGAACTTTGCAGTAGTATGACATTAAATATCAAGGTAAATGAGAGGGTAACTCTCTTGGCTTTTAGGATGAAGTTTTAGTGTGGATTCAGACATGAAAGAGTGCTGAAATTCAAATCAGCACAGTACCTGTCGACAACCAGGAAGGGGCTGTCGACAGCAAGCAGCAGATAGAGCTCAGGTTTTCTGGCTCTGTGTGTTCCTGTCGACAGCAACAAGGGAACTGTCGACAGATCCACACAGTCCAGAAATCTGGAGTTTTGGAAGGCATGCGCCTGTCGACAGCTTTGGGCTGGCTGTCGACAGGTAGCTGCAGAGCTTCCAGAAAGGACTTTAAATCTATCCTAAACACCCTAATTCTTGAATCTATGAACCAAGATATGTTTTATATCAAATAGAAGAGTCTAATTATAGTTCTCATAGTGTTTATAAGCTAAAGAAACAGGATGAAAGAAGAAACGTATAATTCCAACTTAGCTAACTAGAAATAAACTCTATAGAGAAATGGAGACATAGTCTTAATAATAATGGCTAAATGGAAGAT
Source organism: Colocasia esculenta (assembly GCA_014218235.1). NCBI lineage: Eukaryota > Viridiplantae > Streptophyta > Magnoliopsida > Alismatales > Araceae > Colocasia > Colocasia esculenta. The sequence continues at coordinate 138,523,437 of CM024762.1, read as the reverse complement.
TCTTATAGATTGGACACTAAATCACAAAATATTTATGGATCTCAATCAAAGCTTGGAATACCTACCAATTGAATAGAAGTTCTCATACAGTTCTAAAAATATTGATGTTTCTACATGACTCTAACTCATGAACAAGGATCAAAAGTAGAACAAGAATTGATTTCCAAATAGAATCAAGTTATTCCTTCCCCAACAAGAGTAACTCTACCATGATTGGAAGGAAAAGCAGAGAATCACAAGTATAATCACTCGTTCGCTCATTACGAATTCCTTGTGACATATGAACAAAACCGAATTGAACCATAGAGAGATGAATCATACCTTGTCAAACGGTTAACTCCTCAGACTTTCCAAACAAGATCCTAAACCAGCAGGAGAAGAACTTCTTCTCACAGTTGATGGTGTGATAGCTCCGTTAACACCAAAGTACACCAGCTAAAGTGGCACACAGTAGCATAAGTACAAGCAATTTCAGATGCAACGGAGCTAGCAACTCCGATAACTCCCCAGCAATAGTTCAAGGAACTCCTCCACAACACTTCTAGCAGTTAGGAACATGGAAAGACAAGAACAAGGATAGGATCTAAAGAGTAGAAGGGTTCGAACTCAGGAGAGGGAGTGGCTTTTATAGCTAAGTAAACTCCCCTGCGTGAAGACACCTCCCATGCACAGGTGTAAACGGTAAAACCCCTTGGTTTTTACTGTTTACACATGTCCCATGCATCCAACCTCACACCTACACCTCATCCACCATCATGTAATAATTTTAATTCCAGTTCTATCCTTATCCTAATGTGTGCTGGCCTCCTCAAGGCTTCACACGTAAGCACATAAATAACCCAAAATTGAGTTTTCGTAATTACTTCATAATTTAACTGGCCTAATATTCACTATGTAAACCTATCCAAATGGTGTCCATTTGTAATGAAATTTTAACCATAGACTAATATAATGGTTTTACAAATTATGGTAATTTTTATTCAATTTTTAGAATTTATTTTACTGTAGGTGAAAAATCACCCGAAAAATGGTCGCGTCGACTTAATATCGAAATCCATACGTCGAAAAATTCAGATAATTACATATTTGACTTCTCCAAAATTTTTAGAAATTCTGATGTTCTCGGATTTTTATTTCATTGTCGTTTTCCAGTGTCGCCATGTGGGAGCGCGCACTTCGATGCACGACACTGGGGTAACGTTCATTACCACTAATTAAACCTAACTTCCAGTTATCACAATTTAATAACAATCCTAATGTATTTTAACCATATTATTCCTATTTTCTTAACACTTTGAATTTCTGGGGCGTTACAGGTAAAATACCTTCAATAAGATTGGATGCTTCCTCTTGAGCTCTGGTAACAGCCATCACTCGACCCCGTCCTCCTCTTTGGTACGGTTCACCTCTGCCCTGCTCTACTGACCGCTGAAAGGGCTGCTGCTGCTGGGTCCCTTTACCATAAGTCTGCTCTCGAGGATATGGGCAATTCCTTGCTAAATGTCCTGGCTGCCCACAAGCATAACATCTAAAAGCTGGATATGTTGTAGGCTGCCTTTCCGTACTCTGCTGAGATTCTTCTGGAACCGACGGTCTGTAGCCGCGGCCCTACTGAAAACCTCCCTGCTGAAAACTCTGTTGCCTGCCTCTACCACGACTCCTTGGAAAAATTTCTTGATCTGCTTGCCCTATTTTGCTATTCCAGATGATGAAGAAGCTCCGGAAGGTGCCTTCCCTTTACTAATTCCTCCGACGGTTGTGGATGCCGAAAACTACCTGAGCCTAAACCACCTGTCTGAGACTGCCCCTACCTGGCCCGAACATTCCTCTCAAGTATTGCTGCTCACTGAGCTGCCTCTTCCACTGTTCTACACATCAATGGGATCACTGCATCTTACAATTCTGGCCTCAGACCTCGAATAAAATATTCCACCATCATAGTATTATCAGTTACTACATATGGGGCATACCTGCTCAGGGCTATAAACCTCATCTGATATTCAAGTACCGAGAGATTCCCTTGTTAGAGTGTCCTGAACTGCTCTCTTTTCATTTGCTGAATCTGTATTGGGAAGAAAGAATCATTAAAAATTGACAAAAATTCCAACCATGAAATAGTGTCCTCCGTCCTGCCTATAAAGACTGTCTGCATCTTTAATCGCCATCATTCCTGCGCAAACCCTCGTAGTTGGTATGCCGCAAGAATCACTCTATCTTCCTGGGGACACCTCATTATCGCAAATACCCTCTCGATCTCATGTATCCAATGCTCCGCTGTATCTGGGTTGGGACCTCCTGAGTATATAGGGGGCTGCAATCTCAAAAATCACTCCACAAGTACCGTAGTCTCCTCTCCAGTAGCTGGTCTCACTAGAACTACCAGTTGTACAGGCACTACAGGAGGTACCTCTACTCCGGGTGGGGGTGGAACTGGAGCTACTGGTACTGCCTCCTCTGGAAATGGTGGTACTGCTGGCTGTACTGGTGGTTGCTGATCCAGTCTTACCCGGATCTCTATCAAACTCTCCCAAATTCTTTCTATCATTCTCTGCGTAGGATCCTCTCCTGCCCCTTCTCCACCACCTCCCAAATCTCTCCTTTTGGCCATTACTATTCCTACACAAACATTATTCCAACAATACAATACACAAGAAATCAATACAAAACCAAGGTCATTACCAGCAGTGGGTTACAGTAAAGACATAGCTATGTAATTTTCAATTCCTTTATATTCTTACGGACCTTGCTCTGATACCAACTGTGACGGTCCTCGCCGTTCAGACCCGTTAACCTAATAGCGAGCCTAACTCGAGTCAGCCTCCCACGAACGGGCCGGAGCCTCGCAAGGGATATCAAAACACGAGTCCGTAGAAATATAACGGAACCAGCTCAAATATTCATAAGATCTGCCAATCTCACAAATATTTACATGAAATATACATAGCTGCAGTACAACTGTAACTAAACTACAATAGAACCTGGGGCATACCCCGAGGTAAACAACAGAAAAGTGAAAATTACACTGCGGGTGGTGCTGACCCTCCACTGGACGACGAGCGCGAAATCTCCTGATCTCCCTCACCTGGTAGAAGGTAGGGGTGAGCCTCTCGAGTCACTGGCTCAGTAGGGAAACTCCCTAGAAACCGAGTAAACGAACACAAGTAGCAAAGCAGGAAATGCTACGCTAACAATTTATAATATTATCTAGCAGGATATAAAATTGTAAGTACCACTTACCATTTTCCGCTTAACAGGAATCAACGTAAATAAATAAACGGCAAAACCAAACAGGTGTACGAGCTACTGTAGAGAAACGCCACACTCGAGCCACGTCAACTGGTTCGCAACACCAGTTACTGACCTGGACAAACCACACAGGACTACCTCTCAGTCTCACAGCCACGAACGAAAGGTCCAGCTGCCGCTCCACTAAACAAGTACAAAGAACTGTGGAGTCCAATTAAACCACCATAACTTGCAGGTCACACACCTCATAGGCCCATGCCTGGCACCTTCAGGGACTCTAGCCCGAGCTCCCTAAAGTGAGGCACTAGAAAACAGGACTAGTTGGGGCCCAGTACGTCTACTGGTGTCCGTCTCCCCCAACTACGAGTGCGCTACAAGCGACAACACAACAAACTCTCTCTAGTCGCTGTCCCACTGCTGTCTTTCCCTCAGCCGAACGTACTACTCAGCACAGGAGTGAGGGTGTCCAGGAAGACGACAAGACCTCGTCGGTACCCAGTACCGGGACAAGCCCCGAGCACTCACGTGCCTGGCTCACACAAAACCTGGGGCTCTCACCTGAAGAGGTATCCACGGAAGGCGTCAAACTACACGCCACGTACACAGAAACCACGTGCACAACGTACAAGCCACGTGAAACCTCCACGTAAACCACATGAACACCATATAAACCACACACCACACACTCCCCGAGCGTAGAGAGAGTGCCAATGCACCTCCTACTATCATCATGTAACACAAACCATGCTAAACGGATAATTATACACTTACATATATTCTCGGATAGCAGCCTTCGGCTGCTGTCGCGATAGGGTGCAGCGTCGCCTACAGGACGTGACGACACGATAGGTCGCCTTCTGAATGCGACATATCACAGTGTTGCGACTTGGTCGCGACGCCAAGGGTCGTCGCCTTAGCAGGTGCGAACCCTAATCCAGGATCCATCATTCAGATCACCCCAAACTCTTTAAAACCTACAGTTTTCATTCCATTTTCATGCTTTAATGTGTTCCTACACATGCTATCTAGGGTTTAGAAAGCAGGAAACACATTATCCACATCACACGAACGATCCACGGATCAAACCACGGGCAATCTCCCTACCTTCACGAAGAACACGAAGAACGATGTCTGCACGTCATTTCCTCTACTCCACGTAGCGTCCTCGCGGTGGAAACTCGTCAAGCCGAGCTCTAACAAGCCAAATCGCCCGAAAATTCCACAGCAAAACCCCCCTGGCCGAGCAGAGCTTCTATGAGCTCTGTTCTGCCAGGGTTTCTTAAAAACACAGTTCAGTTAAGAACGCGACGCCCTTCTAAGTCGCGACCTAAATGCGACATACTCGGCCGTCGCCTTCAGCCTGCTGACGCCAACATGCATGCCCAGCGCGCGACACGCGGCGCACATACAAATGTTAACTAAAACCAGCGGTGCCATGAACGCGACGCCATGAGCTGTCGCGTTCTAAACGCGATGCTCCTCACTGTCGCGTTCACAGTCTGTGAACCAGTGAGCACTTTGGGCCTATACTTCCGGCCCACAAAGCCTCACAACCTGTGGAAAACACCTGCCACACACAACATTGGCCACACACTGGCCTTCACAACCACACAAAGATGATCTGAACGGTCGGAACGTTACACGGTGTATCGCGGCGTCACGACTCCGACCGAAGAGATAAACACAGAAAATCTGTGTTTATCCCCATCCTAAGACCACCTAGACTAACACTAGGACTCCTAAACCCACCCTACTATGACTTTATCACCTAGGTACGTGATTAGCTTGGATTAGCCCCCCTAGAACTCTATGAATAAGGCTATTTAGGGGAGTTAATCCCGCAGCTCTCTCCCTCTCCTAGATTTCTCTTTGTTTTCTCTCTCCTGCAGCCATGAAGAGGTCTTTCTCCGCCTTCCAGGATGATATCAAGCCCTATGGTGGCCCCAAAGCGGCCTGAGTGTCCCACGCCGAGCTACAACGCCTCTCCTCCATGCCCGGGCACATTTGCGCAAGGCCGGAACTCCAAGTAAGTGCACTTTCTCTCTCTAGTTCTTCTCTTTCTTCATGCTCTTCTTCTTCTTCTTCATGCTCTCCTGCTGCTACCACAGCGCACGGGGCTGGCTCTATGGCTCATAGGCAATGAGGCATTGGCCCTATATAACCTAGATCGCTGCCACCTTCAGTGCGGAGCTGCACGTACGGTGGTTCCTCTGCTCTCACACTACCCACCCATTCAAAAACGGAAGAGGGGTGATGACCAAGATGAGCGAGATGTGAGAAGCGCCATCATCCACTGGGAGGGATGCGCCGTGGGGATCCTCTAAGCGGAGGTAGTGGAGGACGAGGACGTGACCCGAGAGTACCTCGAGGCACTGAAGAGGGTTCGTCCAACTGAAACAGGGGCTTGAGATGGATTAGATTGATGTAGGCATTGTATCAGATGGTAATTAGGGCAGAAGAGTGCATTTGATTGAGTGTGGGAAAAATTAGGCATTATATGGAATGATTTGAATGAATAAAATCAGACTTTTGATCTGTTTGCGCAATACTCTATTGATGATGCAATCTCCAAGGCTGTCGCCTTGAGGTAGTGACGTGTCGGGGGGTCGCGACATAGTCGCGGCCTACCTCGCCGACGCGACCGGAACGTGACACCCTACAGAGTCGCGAATTCAACCGGCGATTCAAATGCACAGAAGCCCCTTTCTTCCCCCCTTGTGTGTTCAAAATCCCTCTCTTCTCCTTCGAGCTCCGAACCTCCTTTTGCACTCTCCCTCTTTCTTTCTCACCCTACACACTCTCTTTCTCCCTCTTTCCCTCTTCTCACTCTTTCTTTCTCGGCGATGGAAGGCGGGAACGGCGGCGATGGCGGCGACGGTGGCTCGTCGAGCGATGGACGGAGGAAGCGGCCTGTGAGGAGGGGATCTTCTTGGAGGCGCGAAGAGACCGCTCCAGTGGAGGAGATGGTGGCGGACGTGGAGATGGAGGAAGAGGAAAACCCGGCGGTGGACATCGAGGCAGCGGCAAGGGCAAGCGAAACGGCCATGAAAACGGTAAGTCTCTCGAACCCAAAACCTTGAATGGATGTGTGGGAGAGGAGGAGCAAGACCCTAGTGTAAGACCCGGCCCCCTTGGGCCTTTGGCCCCGTCCTCAAGGTCGCGACAGGCGCCCTGGCCACGACATGGTCGCAGCAGAGCGGCCTACCGCGACAGGATTGGCGGTTCGTGTCGCGGCGGGGGTGAGTGTCGCGTCCTTGTCGCGTCACCCCTGGCTGTCGCGACTGTGTTCTGACATGGCTTGATCGCTGTCCTGTCTGTCAGAATGGTCGTGTCGGGTGGCAGGGCCGTGCAGCGTTAACGCGGCCTGCCAGGCCGCGCATTAGCTTTCTCGGTCTTCGAGGTTTGACCGTGCTTTTGGTGTCGCTGCGTGGTGGGCGGTCGTGACTTGGTCACGACGCTCCTGGGCGTCGCGACAGCGTCTGGGGGGCCATCAGTTTAAAACCGACAACGCGCCCCATTTTCCCCCTCTTCTCCCTCTTCCTCTTCTTCTCCCTCTCGAGCTCTCTCGCGGTTGCTCAGCATTGTTCCTTGCTCGTGGTGCTCGTGCTGAGGCGTGGACGTGCCGTTCGTGCAGGGGTTGTGCTTGTGGCGTGCGGTGTAAGGAGGAGACGGCCATTTCTACGAGAAGACCCCAACGGGTGCGTTCTTCGTGTGGAGGTAGGGACGTCCAACCCTCTCGCCCTAAGCATGATCCCCTCCTCTCTAGACTATGATTTCCTCGTGGTTTGGGACTTAGGAGTGTGAGAACTCCATGCTCGAGTTGAGTGAGGTTTCCTTCGAGCGTAGATCCATGCTTTTGAGGGATCGTGGGTGGTTTGGTGGATTTACAGCTTTTAATACACATTGTGCATGATCCCCTTCCCCCTTGTGAATGTATTTCGTGTTTTGGGGAGGGTTCCTGGAGGGACTGCTCCGGAACCTGCTCGGCTGGTAACGCGGTCGCCTCGGAGGCCGTGACCATGTCGCGACGGTGCGCCCGGTCGCGACGTGGTCGCGATGCTCCTGAGTGTCACGTTAAGGTCGCGACAGGCAAGGGCGCCGCGACATGGTCGTGGCGGCCCGCCCTGTCGCGTCACTGACCGAGAGACAGGTTTTTGCCTGACGCCGTTTCCGCTTCGCTTTACTGTACCCGTGGCACCTGTGCTAGTTACCTAGTGCGGTCTACGCTAGTCGTTCGCCCGGTGCTCGGCACTTGTCCTATGCGAGAGGTTGTTACCGTTGCCTGGGACCCCCGTCCTCGGGAGCCTGTTGAGGGAGTACTCCTGGCTACGAGTGTGCTCGAGTTGGCAGCCACCAGCAGGAATCTGGAGCTTAGGGGAAAATGGTGGTTAGGACAGTGGCGTGTGAGTCACTTGCAGAGCTCTGGTGGGTGGTCTGGGATGCCGAGGACAATTAGGAGTTCTACCCGGCGTAGGCCAGCCAGTCCTTCTCCTCACTGCCTCGCTCCTTGCGGCCCCGGAACCGCTTGGGGAGGTCAGGCGTGGGACCGTAGTCCGGCCAGACTACGGCGGTTACTGTCGAGGATAAGACGTCGGTGGATGCACCTGACCGTGACTAGTGGTAGCGTTTCCGTAGCTAGTGTTCTTTGTCCAGGCGGAGTTCCCTCCGTCTGTTTTTACTAGCCATGTGGTGGGCACGACGAGCAGTCGTACGGAGTTTCCGATCGTGTGTACCTTCCGTACCGTGCTAGTTATAGTTTTACTTCCGCACTTCCGTTTGTATGTAGAAGATATAAACTGCTGTCATTTATTTATATATATATGTTCTCCTACTTGTTTAGAGCCAGTAGGAGATTGGTAGTCCCTACTGAGCTTCTGTTGTGAAGCTCATCCCTCCTTTTCCCAGGTGAGACTTCTCAGCAGTGGCAGGGTGCGAGCCGGGCGGAGGAGATGGGGCGGTAGTCAGAGTCCCCGTAGCTAGCAGTGGTTCCCCTTTTTCTTCAGTGTACGTCACCCTCGGGGTATGCCCCTAAGGGACTTGTTCTTCCCTTGCCTTTTTACTTGTACTAGCGTGCGTGCGTTGGGACTGTACTTAGAGCGGTACGCAGCGGTCTCGCTCTCTTTTCTGTTTCCGCTTGTACGCTTCTAGTTTAGCAGTTGACGTTTACTTCCGTTACATATCTTGTTAGACGTAGTTTATAGCCCTTCCGGGTCTCTGGATCCGTGGGCGGCGACCGCGAAAATCGGGTCCCCGGCATGGGCCGAGGGTCAGGTTCTCGGGTCGTTACACCTAGAGGGCGGATGTAGGGCGAAACGCCCAAAGAAAATGGCCCCGGACAAAAATGATCTTGGCCGGCCATCGCCTGAGAACGTGACGGTCTCCCTTGTCGTGATACCAGGTGTCGCGACAAGGTTTAGGGCCGCGATAATTCGTGGTGACCAAAGAGGTCGCGACCATGTCGTGACGTATCGTGGCATCGCGACAAGGTCGCGGCCCACAAGGCCGGCGCGACTTCAGCCGATCAACCAAAAAAGGACAGATTTAACTAACTTATGTGATTAAATCATGCTTGCAAGGAGAAATGAGGGCCCGGGTCTCCTGGCTCTTAGTCCTAGCGGTGTACTTAGCCCTTCCTGTCTTTCAGAGAGAGAGGTTAGATGGGATGGGGTTTGGTGAGGTACTCATGATGGATAGGATGAGGGCAGACTCCGCGCTTACCCAGGCCCTACGTAGCAGGTGGGACGTGGAGGTGACTGCCTTCGTGTTCCCATGGGGTCACATGATCCCTAGCTTAGAGAATGTGAGCCGGATTACAAGATTAAGGGTGCACGGGTGGCCTGTGAGTGGGTTCACGTACCCTTGTTACAGGGAGTTAGCCCACAGACTGCTAGGCTTGACTGTAGAGGCGAGATCTTCCCTCATCCCTAGAGTGAGTCTGCAGGAGAGTTTATGGTTGTATGAGACAGGGAAGAAGGTGGGGGAGACGGTGGACGGGCAGCTGAGGAGGCTGACGAGGGGTTGCTAGGAGGTGTTAGCGGAGGAGCCAGAAGCAGAGGCAGACCTGGACTTTCGTCGCTTTCTCATCCTGTTCCTGGGCAGACTTTTGTTTGCCACGAGGGGCGACGCAGTCCACTACCAGTTCCTGCCATTCATGGAGGACCTGGGCCAGGTAGGTGACTTCGCATGGGGAGCAGCTTTCCTGGCCCACCAGTTCGACAGTTTGGGCGCCTCCGAGCGACAGACATCCACGAGCGGGTTCTTCCCCTTTCTTCAGGTACTCTTCTTTCCTTTGCCCCTTTACTTTTACTGCACTTGTTATGAATTTAGATCTGACAGCCTTCACATTTTTTTTTTGCAGGTCTGGGCCTACCCTCACCTCCCTGGCCTGAGGAGAGGGATTCTAGAGCGACCAGCCTCGTGACCCAACGCTGGGAGTCGCGTCGCGTGAGCGATCAGCGCATCCCTCCAGGACACGATCGACACCTACCCTCAGCTAGATGTAAGTGCTCTAACCCTTCTCTCTAACTTCAATGATTTGAATTAATTGCTCGGAAACTAATCAGATGTGCTTTGATGTGCAGGTGGTGTGGCAGCCATACCTAGAGGAGGGAGATGAGGGACAACCCAGGTTGGTGCAGGCCCGCCCCTACTTCGGTAGGTTAGTGTGGGTGCATGCACTCAACCTTGTGCTACCTCTTCACCTGCATCTGTCCCAGAGATCGCTTGGCCTACGTCAGGGCGCGGTGGAGTTCCCCAGCCGAGACCGGACCCCGAGGCCCGATCGGAGTTTTCGGGGACTTCACGACACCACCGATTGGCGCGAGTGGGCTGAGGAACAGATCCAGAACTAGGAGCGCTGGGGAAAGCAGGTCAAGTCTACCACCACGATAGACGACGCGTACCTTCAAGCCTACACCTTAAAGTACGAGGCGAGGGTTTACAAGGGCGCACTTCGACAGGTAAAACTCCTAAACCCCGAACTAGTGAATTGCTTCTTTGATTGAATTGAACTGACAGTTTTGAAATGAATTGCAGGTGGACGTGGCTGGAGAGATTGTCTCGCTCCGGGCCTTGCTCCACTCGGCGATGCTGGATCGCGAGGTGGCCTAGCGTGAGGCGGAGCAGCTAGTAAGTACTTACTCAGACTTTAGCACTTTACCCATTTTATAGCTGGCTTGAGGAACTGATGTGTGTTGCATGTGCAGTGGAGGGAGCTGGACCAAGTGAGGAGAGCAGCAGAGGCTGGTGCTTCCTCCTACAGAGCGACAGAGGGTTCCCAGTCAGATCTGGAGACTCGACTGGCAGCCGCGGTGAGGAGTGTTAAGGAAGCGCAGGCGGAGCTGGCTGAGCGGGTAAGTAAGACAGTGATTTTAAATTAAAGATTATTTAAACTTGGCACTGACTTGAATATTTTTCTACAGGAGACAGTGTTGTGGACTACCACCGACCGAGCGACCCAGTTGCAGGGGCAGGTCGACGCGGCGACAGGAGAGAGGGATCAGCTACGCATCCGGGCGAAGGCAGTTGAGGCACAGGTGGCAGAGGCGATGAGGAGCTGGCAACACTGCGTGTGCAGGGGTCATCAGTGGACCAGACGGAGATGATGAGGCTGCGTACTGAGTTGGCGACGCAGAAGATCAGGATTGATGAGCTCTGAGGTCTAGTGAGGGCGCTGGGCCAGGCTGCTCGGAGTAGGAGCAGGAGCGGCGAGAGCGGCGCGAGCGGTGGCTCTGTAGGACAGTACTTGACGGGTTCCTCCAGTCATAGGAGGAACGAGGAGGAGGAGAGATGCCGCCGGGGTGAGACAAGCACCCAGAGTTGTAGGGGTGGTGGCGAAATGCCACCCGCACCAGACAGACAGGAGGGATCTGGAGAGAGCTGAGGTGGACAGTGAGGAGATTGTGAGCCACCTCCCCACTTATCTTTGTACATATTGGTTATCTCTTAGTGGATCTTTCATTTTATGTCATTATTTATGAAATGAATGATTTTGCAATTGACAGGAGTGTGAGATGAGATCCGAATACGAGAGAGAGAGAGAGAGAGAGAGAGAGAGAGAGAGAGAGAGAGAGAGAGAGAGAGAGAGAGAGAGCGCTCTAAGTACACTGTTGTGTATACCCCAAAATTTCCTGCCACTGCACACTTAACAAAACATGTTAGATATGTTCTTTGGCTCAGCCCCTTACGTTAAGTAAAAAAATGATTTTAACTTTGTAATTGTCAAGGGGCTGAGCCTTATTCAAATAAGTGATAAATAAATAAAAATAATGCATGCAAAAGGAAAGCGATATATACACTTTTTTTTTGGATTTTGAGATTTTCCATTTTTTTGGATTTTGGGATTTTTTGAATTTTTTTTGGATTTTTGAGATTTTCTGATTTTTTTTTGGATTTTAGAATTTTCTGATTTTTTTGGATTTTGGGATTCTCTGATTTTTTTTTATTTTTGGGGTTTTTTATTTTTGGATTTTGGATTTTTGATTTTTTTTTGGATTTTTTTTTGGATTTTGTGATTTTCTAATAACGACATCTTCGCACTTGAGTGATTAGCTATGGATCTTACTCTTATGTTTGCCAAACATCCTCTATGTGCAGTGTGCATTTGTTCTTGGCTTCCCTATGGCTACTTGTCCCTAGTCATTAGCGTTCCAACATAGACTAGGTGTGTGGGTTCTTCGGTCATTAGCGGGATGGGAAGACTTAAAAGGAGATAAGACTCGGCCTTGGGGCTCGAGACGCAAGCTTGTAAGATTCGCAAGGGTGTGGCTCATATGTAATCCGTCTGTTGTCCAGAGACTTTATGGTCATTGCATTTGATTGGGGCATGTATACGGCCGGGCTCAAGAGCGTCCCGCGGGGAACTGTACTGCCACTCTTTAACATGCCCCTATTCTCATTTTCTGCTTATTCATTATTTTTATCATTCATTTTTTTTCTTTTTCTTTTGAACTGACCGTCTCTCTTTGAGACCTCACACCCTCGCTCGTCTACAAGTGAGCATTCTTTTTTGCCCCTAGACCTTGTCCGAGCAAGAAGAGAATTGACCCTCGTTCCCTTGCACTAGGGCTAAGCAGGAACATCACTAACTAAGGGAAATTGACCTCGGGTTGCTGTGTTGTGTGTGTGACTGAACACAGAAGTTGTTTGACAACAAATGGAAGGGAGTAAGACACATGGCTGCTAACATTCTTTTGCAAATTGATGTCGTTATTGAAAATCCTTTATTAGGGGTAGAATCTTTTAAGATACAGCCCATTCCACGGGTGAGAGAGCTCCTCACTGTAGACACCATTTCTGACCCATAAGTCGAGCAAAATCCCTTGTCATATCATTAACGCCCCACGTTGGCTCATCGTCGTCAAGCTGGCTTTCTTCGATCATGACATCATTTTCATTAGTTCATCGCCCTGGAGGATCCTTTCCTGGTCAAATCAATCCCTCATTATAGCTCTCCGAGCCTAGAGTCCGATGTTTAGACCACACGCCAATTCAAAGGCTGCGCATGAAGATTGGACACATTTTTCATGGTCATATACAGAAAAGTCACTGAAGGCGGCAGGCTCTATGTCGCGTTCTTGAAAACGACAGCCCCTATGTCGCGATCTTAAATCCATATTTTAAATCCATGAAAAAATCACAAAATGACTTAAAGTCACCTTCCATATGAGGAAGGCGACATATCGAGGCGTCGTATTCAGGAAGGCGACAAGAAGCTTGTTGCGTTTAGGACCTTAAACAGAAAACTCTTTCCGGGGCCGACTTGGACACATGCCAAAGATGGATATTGCATGTTTTGGACGACCAAATCATGTCCAAATCCTCTCAAATTTGGAAGAGACCTTCCTAAAATGTCCCTTTCCGAGTTCCAATTGCCCATACACAACCATACATAGCCATAGTCGGACTCCTTCCCATTATTCCTCTCAGACTCGAGTTGGGAATAATCACCCATAAGTACCTCGTCTCTCCATCTTCTGGTGTAAGGCCGGAGTCTATAGTTCGCTGAGCAAGAGAGCTCCATCTTCCAGGAAGAGAGTTTTCCCTCCAGACGACCAGCAAGAGCCCTCCAGGGCATTTTTCCATCGGCTACACAATCTCGCATCCCTTCTTTGCCTTATTTCTTTTAATTCATGCATGCATAGTCTTGTTGTCTTCATAGATTAGCATTAGAACACGACACACACACCCAAACTTAACACCCACAGGGGTTAAAAACCTCAATCTCGTGAGTTCCCTCCATTATAGTTCATGATTGCATACTTTTCATTGAATAGATCTTCTATGCACGAGTTCTAATGGGTGTTTTGTTTGTTTAATTCACTTTGGCAGGTGTTTGAAGGTCCAAGCAACGTGAGGCTCTTGCCCCTTGGCTAGCTGAGGAGCAGGAAGACAAAGAACCCAAGTCTCCATCCATAGAAGAAGAAGGCGACATAGAAGCTATCGCGATAAAGAAGGCGCTAGGCCCTACGTCGCGTTCAGATCAGAGCATAGCGACGCCACCATCGTCGCATTATCAGGTACGCCTTCATCTTGTTCTTCCTTTCCAACGTAGTCAGCCATCCCTCTCTATACATCATAAGGTGACTACATTGGTGGCGATCATGGTCAGTTCCTAATCCCTTACATATTCACAATCTTTCAAAAGGGGAGCACAATCCCGTGATTACACTCACCATCGGCATTGACTAGCCTATACACGTTCCCAGGGTACACTTCCTTAACGACGTACGGCCCTTCCTAGTTAGCTTGCAGCTTTGACCTAGGACCTCCAGGTTTTATGAAAATTCGCTTCAATCACTTTCTTTTGAAAAGATCTTGAGAGTCTATTTTAATATGAAAGTACATGATCGGCCGTGGCTAGGCGTCGTTCATCTTGGAGTTACAGCTATGAAAGCAATGCCTCTCGACATTCATCGGGATTAAATTCTTTGTCCAGTTGAACTCTTAGCGAAGGAATAAGGATCTCATGTGGACATACCGTCTCCATCCCATAAGTAAGTGAAAAGGGAGTTTGCCCAGTGGGCGTGTGGATGGAGGTACGGTAGGCCCATAGAGCCTCAATCAATTTCTCAGGCCGAATTAGCGAACTTATGAGACTCACAAGTTTTCTTTAGAATTTTCAAAAGTGTTTATTTGTGGCTTCGGCTTGGCCGTTGCCTTGTGGATAATATAGAGACGAATGATGCAAGGAAATGTTAAATTTCTTACATAGGTCTTGAAGCTCTTGTGATATGAACTAGGGTCCATTGTCGGTGATGAAGCCACTTGGCACTCCGAACCGCGAGATGATGTTCCTTATGATGAATCTGCACACAGTTGAACATTTGATTTCTGCGAATGCTTCTGCTTCGGCCCACTTGGTGAAGTACTCAATAGCAGTAAGGATGAAAGATTTTTGTTTTACTTGAGCATTAGGATCACCAAGGGGTCCAATGATGTCAAAGGCCCACATGGAGAAAGGCCAAGGGGAAGATAGTGGATGCAAAGAAGAGGATGGAGCATGGATTTTATCGGCATGGACTTGGCACTTGACACACCTACAAACGTAGATGGCATAGTCTTCTTCTAAGGTTGGCCAGTAATAGCCCTGCCTAATGATCTTCTTAGCCAACATTTGGCTATTCACATGCTCTCCACATTAACTAGAGTGGGCTTCTTCCACTACCTTCCAGGCTTCTTCGTCCGACAAACATCTGAGGAGCATTCCATTTAGAGCGAGCCTGTACAGCACTTCTCCAACAATGATATATCTTAACGCTGCTCTACAGATGGCTCTTCTATCCTCCTCTTCTGCTTCTTCTGGGAAGGTACCGTCTCTGCAATACAACTCGATCTCGTGGTACCATGGCCTTTCTTCTGCCATCATTTCTCCTAGCTCTACAAGCATTACTTCCTTCGCTTCTCTTCTCTTTGCCTTTAAGACTAAAGAGCTCCTAAGGTTATTGAACCAAGGGTCCTGAGTGGAGGGAGCTTCTAATCTTTAAACAGTGATTGTCTCAGCACTGCGGCTGAGAGGGAAAGATAGAGATGAGGCCAGGGATGCGAGGGCATCAACCAGGATATTCTGAGAGCGAGGAGTGTGAATGTAGATGAGTTTACGAATTTGCTTGGCTAGGAGTGTGACCAGATCTTGATAAGGCTTGAGCTTGAGGTCACGAGTACGGTAGGTAGAAAGGACCTGCCGAAGAACGAGCTAAGAGTCTCCTATGATCTTGAGATGGCACGTGTCTAAAAGATAGGCAAGCTTAAGACCAGCTAGGAGAGCCTCATACTCGGAGACATTGTTGGTGGCAGGGAACTGGAGTTGATATGCGAGTGGAATGGTGATCCCTTCTGGGGTGAGCAAGACAGCACCTATGCCACGTCCCCTAGAATTGAGAGCCCCATCAAAGTGGAGTGACTAGAAGGGATCGCGAGAGATGAGTGATAGCTTTTCATCGGGGAAATCCTCTTGAACTGTGTCACTGTGAGGAAGAGGAAGGTGAGCGAGGTGCTCAGCAATGGCATACACTTTTATAGTCTTCTGGACTACAAAGGTGATATCGAATTGAGACAAGAAGTTCTGCCAACACGCCAATCTGTTGGCGAGGACTGGCTTCTCTAGGAGATACCTAATAGGATCAATTCTAGAAATCAAACTCACCTTATGGGCTAAGAAGTAGTGCTTCAATTTCTGCACTACCCATACTAGCGCTGCACACGTTTTCTCCATTGTGGTGAGTTTGAGCTCGGAAGGATTGAAGAGCCTAGATAGGTAATAGACTGCTTTCTTTGTCAGGGTCATCATGTTGCACAAGGACAGCTCCTAGGGAGTCCTCAATAGTTGACAGATATAGGATTAAGAGTTTCCCAGGGACGGGCGCCTACAGCACGGGCGGATTCATGAGATAACTCTTAAGCTCATCAAAGGCTTATTGGCACTTGGTGTTCCATTCAAATTTGGCTCCTCCTTTCAACAGTTCATAGAAAGGCTGACATCTTTGAGAGTGCTGAGATATGAATCTCCTTATGAACTATAACCGACCAATCAAACCTTGAAGCTCAGATATGTTCTTAGGAGGAGGCATTTCATTGTTCTTCCTTTCCAACGTTGTCAGCCGTCCCTCTCTATACATCAAAAGGCGACTACATTGGTGGCGATCACGGTCAGTTCCTAATCCCTTACATATTCACAATCTTTCAAAAGGGGAGCACAATCTCGTGATTACACCTTTTGGCGATCACGGTGGGACATCTAGTGCCCATCACGCTTGCTCTTTCTTTCCCTGTCGTTCTTATTCTCTAATGGGTGTGATGTGTTCTTAGTTTTCCTCATTTAAGTTCTTTTTCTTTGAGTTTCTTGGTGCTGTGCGGTTCTGGGTGAGAAGGCGACAACAACAACATCGCGATCAGAATAGCGACACACTGCACGTCGCGATCAGAACGCGACGCTGCTGTCGTCGTGATAAAGGAGGCGACGGGGAACCTGTCGCGATCAGGTCAGTACCCTGGTTTCTGATTTTTCTTGCAATTTTGGGTTCATTGATACAAACTCCATCCATACTCCATCATACCATGCTTATTCCATGAATCTGGAGGACCTGTTAGTCTTGTGTGCTATAGGATTGTTTGATTTTCGTGCATAATTATGACCTAACTGCTCTCTGTCCACTGCAAGAAGGAATGCGACGGTGGGACTGTCGCGATCTTGGTCGCGACATATCGCTTGTCGCCTTCTGCCTCTGAGAGCATTTAGCCCTAATTTCTGTTTTGTTAGTACTAGGTTAGAATTTTGCATGCACTCTGGTGCACATAGGATCTGCATTCATATTTCAATATTCGTAGTATAGGTTTCTTCCTCAGCGACGCCCGCTCTCTCGGCCACATATTTCTTGTGTCCGACTAGAGCACTCGCTTGAGGGCCTCCGTAAGTCCCCGCTGACCGTGGATTCCCACACGGCCGTCGGGCTGGTTGTACCTGTCGCCACCTAGGATCGAGTCTAGATCATTTTGGCAAGGTGGAGAGAATCCTAGTCACACCCGAAGTTGGAAGCCCACTCCCATTTAGGAAACCCTTCCTTATTTGGAGAGAACCGGCTAAAAGTCAATTCACTAAAAGGCAAACTTGAACCAATTAAAAGAAATCATCATCATTGCCAACTGCTTGCTTTGGGTGAAACATTTTCTCTTTCCTTTTGTCTGCATAGGATTGTTTGCTTAGGAAATTAAGAGTCCGTCTAGGTTAGGTCGTTTCTCTCAAGTCTGGAAAGGCTTTCCCCGTCTCTGTGCGCTCACATGTCAAATATGGAGTCATATCTGAACCCGGTCTACGATGAGAATCAGGACCCTGCCGTCTACACCTCCCAAGACTACGAGGACTCCATTCCTCACGATCTCTTTGGGGAGTCGACCCGGCCTTGGGTCGCTACTGTCCATGCCTCTGAGGGTCACCATCACAACGATAGCGGCCCATCTCAGAACACCCATCCTCCTCTGTCGGATGATCAAGCCTCTCAACTTCTGCACTTACTTCCCCAGCTTGATCAGTCCCAGATCCAAACCCTCATGACGGCCCTCAAAGGAAAGGCCGCTTCTTCACCCTCACCCAGAGCGAGCGCGCCACGCCCCGCGGCAGCTACCTCCGGCCCCTATGTTATCATGGGACAAGCCGACAACACCCCCATCCGGCCGCGGACCATCCGATTCACGCCATTTGAGTCTGAGCACTACCTTCCCCGTGAGTCGAGGCCCCGGTCTCCACCATATCAGCCATGTTACTCCCCTCATCATCCTGAGACACGGGCCAGGTCCACCTCTCATGCCTCTTCCATATACGCTCAGCCATCCGCCGCATCGGACATGATGTCCGAGTGAGCGTCCATCAAGAAGGAGCTCCAAGAGCTCCGAAAGTAAGTCGACCCTAGGCAGCACCACGATGTGCACATGCCAAATTTCAATGGCCTATGGGTCCCCTCTCCATCCGAGCTGCCGAAGTACCGCAAATACAACGGCTCAGGGAATCCTTACATTCATATCAAAGACTTCATTTATGAGTCTGCCTCCTACCAGCATGATCGCCGCCTCATGGCCTATCTCTTCTGCCGGTCGCTGGACGGGCATGCTTTAGATTGATTCTACTCCCTGCTACCTGAGGACACAGAGGACTTCGCTATCGTGAAGGCCAAGTTCCTCGAACAATTCCAAGATAGGGTTAGGCCAAAATACTCTCTTACGGATCTCATGGCTAAGAAAATGAAGTCGGATGAGGATTTCGCTATATACGCCGATAGGTGGAGGCAGATGGCCACTCGGATTTCGGGGTACCTTCCAGAGGGAGAGAAGGTGAAAATCATCATTGCCAACGCCACACCTGCCTATAGAAACATCCTGGCGATGAACGACATCACCACTATGCATCAACTCTACAGCCGGGCCCGGTTCATCCAGATCCAGCTCAAAGACTCTCCCATTCACTCTATGTTCGAACCCTAAAAATCCCGGTTCCAAAGAAAGCCTCAGGGTCCAGTCACTGAGGGAGTACAAGTGAACGAGCAGGTGAGCGCGTTCAACCCTGCCGGCCAGAGCCAAAACCGCCAACCTTACAATGCCCAGGGTCAGAACCCTACCCATCTGCCACAGGGGCAACAGCAGCGCCAATACAACCAGGTGCCACCTCCCGATGGCTCTCAGTAAAGGCGTCCCATGGGTCCTAGAAGAACTCACTACCCGCCATTACCGGAGACACTCTCCGACATATTCTTAGCCTTGCTCTCCACAGATGCCATTAGGCTCCCTCCTGAGAGACCCTTGAAACCTAGTGTGGATCAAACCCGGTACTGCGTCTTCCACCGGCAGCTTGGTCACGCCATCGACCAGTGCTTTACATTCAAGGATCTAGTATATGACTTGCATGAGCAGCACAGGATAGATTGGACAGCCCTCCGGCAAGTGATCGGAGATATCAAGGAAAGGCAGAAGCAACAACAGCAGCAGAGGCAGCAGCGCCAGCCACCCCCTCAACAACAACAGCAGCAGCAACACCAACTGCCATTGCAGGACCTCGGGATCGTCCACAACCCCCTACTGGACCATCCGCCAGCTCCAAACCCACCACCACAGCAACCTGCCCAGGTAAACCCCATCGTCCACCACCCTCCTCCTCAGACGAACTGGATGTACGATGGTGAACTAGACGTTCAGCAGATGATGGCCATTAACCAATATTCCCTTCAAACCCAAACAATACAACCAGCCTACACGGCTCCCCAGTCAGTCCCTCCTGTAGTCTCTATGGCCAACGCCGTCATACTGCCCGTCGGTTCAACACCCGCGCCAGTCGCCAGTCCACCCATCATCTTACCCTTCGCTCCACCTATCTCCGTACCTCTACCCCCTATCATATCTACTCCCTCACCCATCATCCTACCCGCACCTGGGCCAGACCAACCCTCTGCCGCTACACTATCCTCCTCCAGACAACCACCTACCCATCCAACCACCCTGCGGAGCGGGCGAGTCTTTCGCCGCCCGTACCCACCTATCTCCACCACCTCCACCAGCCAAAACAATCCCCAACAGGTCCAACAACTGCCTCAGTAATAGCAAGCTCAGCAGCAAACACAAGATGAGGGGTTGATTGAGCCATTGCCAGGAACCCACTATAACATCCTCAAGCACCTGGATCACGTACCAGCCAAGATCTCCATTTTGGAGCTGATAAAGAAATCCAAGGAGCACCAGAAAGCCTTGAGGAATTTCCTGCAGAAGGTGGTAGTAAACGAGGACATGCTAGCTGACAAACTACCAAGTACCCTAGCCATGGTAACCCGCGGGCCGGCCATTACCTTTGCCGAAAGCGAATTAGCACCCCCAGAAGCCAGGAGGCTCCCACTCTGCATAACCCTGGTCATCAATCATGTGGCGGTGGGAGCGGCACTAGTCGACACGGGGGCATCCATAAACGTCTGCCCACTGAGTACCCTGAGAGCCTGCGACCTATCAGAAGGGATGCTAAGGTCGACACCCACCACCATCGCCGCGTATGACAACTCTAGAAGATCCTGCCATGGCATGGTGACTGTGCAAGCCGAACTGGGACCCCTCGCTGTCACGGTGGACTTCTACGTCCTTGATATCGATCCCATGTTCAAAGCTATTCTAGGGCGTTCATGGTTGGAAGCGCTCGGGGCTGTACCGTCCACTGCACACCAATGTCTGAAGTTCCCTTTTCAAGGACGGATCATCAAAGTCAAGAGCATAGCCACTACCCACTCAGTAGATGCCCTCCACGATACCCACCTACCAGCCGTGTGGCCAGCCAACAAACCCGTAGTCTCGGTGCTAGATATCAACTACCCATGGAGCTACACGTTCCAGTCCAAGAGAGAGACCAATCTGGCACGAGTCAATGCAGTCAAGAGAAAAGAGCCACTGAGCACCAAGGGGTGGCAAATCATGATGAAGCTGGGGTACGAAGAAGGCAAGGGTCTAGGGGCAGAGCTACAGGGCATAGTCAAACCCATCCCTGACATTGTCATGAAAAGCCGATGGGGCTTGGGGTACAGGGAGAAATCCAAACCATGGTCATCCAGCACATCCACTCTTAAGGCCGACCGTGAACCACTTACCTGGACACTCTGGTGTCACTTCATTAGGGGGCCTACCTAACCTGGATATAATACCGTGATAGTCGAGGCAGAGCTGTCACAGTATGAGGTGCATGGCCGAAACTTCTCTCGGCACATGGCCCCCCTGCTAACCTATAGAGCATTAGAGGCACTCCGTCCAACCAGGAGGAGAAAGACAGGGAACCCAGAGGCTGAATGGTGCAGATGGTTTGACATAGAAGACATCACCATCGCCTTCAGCCGACTATTCTGGGAAGAAGAAAGGACATGGCCGCCAGCTGCGGCAGAGCTGCTAGATCTACCCACTGCCATCACATCTAAAAGGTAGCTCATGAACGATGCCTCAGACATAGGAGAGCCGGACATCCCCTATGAAGAGGCGAAAACCATAGATGAACTCTGGAGGGGCACCTGCTTAGCCATCTACCCGTCCCTTCTGGATTCCCTCCTGCTCAGTCTGGTCCCGTCCTCTCCTCCCTTGCTTATTCAGCTGACCCCTCAGCTCCTGACGGCGGCACACAGCCTCCTCACACCTGACCTCCCACCTGCAATCCTCACTGCCCTGCAGTCCAATCCAGGTGACCACGAGGTCGCCCTCTCTTGTTGCATGCTCTCCACCGATCTCAAAAAAAAAAATGCCCATTTTCAAATGCACGTTGAGGTCGAGGAGCCGGCATTCCTCCTTCACTCTCCTGATCAGGGGCACCCCTCGACTGCGGCTTCCCCTCCTGCTCCTTTACTAGGAGCCATTCTCTTCGGGGACACCATGTCCTCCTCCAGCCCTGTAGAGTCGTCTAGTCTAGGAGAGTCTAGGGTAGGTGAGTCTAGCATTAGGTTAGATAGGCCTAGGGTAGAGAGTCAGGTCAGCCCGGTATCCACCAAATCCAAGCAGCGTCCTAGGAAGCAGCGGGGAAAAGCTATTCCCCGGAGATATCTTCAAGAGCTAGCTCGGTGGTGTCAAGCGCTGCTGTTGATAGAGGAATTCACGAAAGAAGCGCTGGTGTTTGAAGAAGATTTTGATCAGGATGGGGTGTTCATAGATGACGGATTTGGCGTCTACGAGATAATGAATGATGAGGACCCAGTCGACGAAGAGGATAGCGAAGTAGATGACGCTGCCGAAAAATATGCCAGTGGAGTAAGAAGATTTGATGAGCCCACAACGGCAGTGGATGAACCTACTAAGGAAGTCAACCTCGGAACAGAAGAAGATCCCAAGATTGTAATCATCTCAGCGAACCTCCCTCCTGATGAAGAAAAGGAACTGGTGCAAATCCTGAGGGAGTACAAGGACATGTTCGCCTGGTCTTACGAGGACATGCCCGGTCTAGACCCCTCACTAGTGGAGCACCGACTGATACTGAAAGAAGGGGCAAAGGCAATCAAGCAGAAACTCAGAAGGTTCCACCCACTCATGGTCCTGAAGATGAAGGATGAAGTAGACAAACTCCATAAGGCTAGATTCATCAGGGTAGTGCTCTATCCAAACTGGGTGACCAATATAGTCCCTGTCATGAAGAAAGACGGCAAAGTTAGAATCTGCATCGACTTCAGGGATTTGAATAAGGCATGTCCGAAGGACGACTTTCCGCTTCCTCATATTGATGTGCTGATTGATAATACTGCTGGGTATGAGACTCTCTCATTCATGGATGGATATTCAGGTTATAACCAAATCCGTTTATCTCCTGAAGATCAAGAGAAAACATCCTTCACCACGCCCTGGGGAACGTATTTCTATGTAGTCATGCCATTCGGGCTGAAGAATGCTGGGGCTACTTATCAAAGGGCGATGATGGCCATCTTCCACGACATGATACACATTTATGTGGAAGTATACGTGGATGACATCTTGGTGAAGTCAAGAACCAGGAGAGAACACCCCGAAATCCTAGCCAAGGTGTTGCAGAGGTCGAGAGAATATCAGCTGAGAATGAATCCGAAGAAATGCGTGTTCGGGGTATCATCAGGAAAGCTGCTAGGTTTCATAGTTAGCAAGTGGGGCATTGAGATCGATCCGAACAAGGCTAAGGCTATAGCAGAAATGCCTCCTCCAAAGAACATCTCACAATTAAGAGGGCTAATAGGGCGTTTGCAGTTTATCAGAAGATTCATCTCTAGCATTCGCAAAGATGCCGCCCGTTCTATGATCTCTTCAAAGGAGGGGCAAAATTCGAATGGAATGACAAATGCCAAGCAGCCTTCGATGAGCTGAAAAGTTATCTCATGAATCCCCCAATCTTACAGCCTCCTGTACCCGGAAAACCGCTAATCCTATATCTCTCAGTCATTGAGGACTCCCTAGGAGCTGTCCTTACACAACACGATGAATCTGGGAAAGAAAGGGCAGCATACTACCTCTCTAGGCTCTTCAACACCACTGAATCCAAGTACACCACCGCGGACAAAACTTGTGCCGCACTCGTGTGGGTAGTCCAAAAGCTCAAGCACTATTTCTTGCCCACGAGGTCAAGCTGATCTCGAGGATGGATCCACTCAGATACCTTCTAGAAAAGCCCATCCTCTCTGATCGGCTGGCACGCTTGCAGAGTTTCCTCTCTCAGTTTGACATCTCCTTTGTGGTCCAAAAGGCCGTCAAGGGTTATGCCATCGCTGAGCATCTAGCCCATCTTCCACTCCCTCACAGCGATTCCTTCCGAGAGGAATTCCCCGATGAGGAACTCTCAGTTATCCTCAGAGACCCCTTCTGGTCCCTTCAATTCGATGGCGCACTCAATTCTCAGGGACGAGGCATTGGAGCCGTGCTGCTTACCTCGGAAGGCATTACCATCCCCTTTGCATATCAACTCACCTTCCCCGCTACTAACAACATGTCTGAGTATGAAGCTCTCCTTGCTGGCCTCAAACATGCTTACTTGCTGGGGGCATCACACCTCAGAATCATAGGAGACTCTCAGCTCGTTTTGCGGCAGGTGCTCTCAACTTACCGCACTCGTGACTTGAAGCTCAAGCCATACCAAGACCTGGTCACGCTGTTGGCAAGACAGTTCCGCAAGCTCATTTATATCCATACTCCTCGCTCCCAGAATATCCTGGCCGACGCTCTGGCGTCGTTAGCCTCATCCCTATCCTTCCCTCTGAGTCACCGGAATAAGACAATCGTCGTCCAGCGTCTCGATGTTCCATCTACCCAGGACCCTTGGTTTAGCGACCTTAGGGCAACCTTAGAAGAGAGGGCTAGGAGGAGAGGAGTGCAGCAAGTCATGTTAACTGAGCTTGAAGAGATCCTGAATGAAGAAGAATTGCCATGGTACTTTGAGATAGAACAATATTGTAGGGATGGAACATATCCTGAAGGGGCAAGCGCAGAAGACCGCAGGGCCATTAGAAGAGCCGCCTTAAGGTACACAGTTGTCGGAGAAGTTCTGTACATGCGGGCTCTTAATGGAGTCCTTTTAAGATGCCTTACCGATGACGAGGCTTGGAAAGTGGTGGAAGGGGCCCATGCTAGTGAATGCGGAGGGCACGTTAACAGTCAAATGCTTGCAAAGAAGATCATTAGGCAGGGCTATTACTGGCCAACCCTAGAGGAAGACTGTACCATCTATGTCCGTAGGTGTGTCAAGTGTCAACTCCATGCAGATAAAATCCATGCCCCTTCCTCCTCACTACATCCACTCTCCACACCTTGGCCATTCTTCATGTGGGCTTTCGACATTGTTGGCCCTCTTGGTGACTCTAATGCTCAAACCAAACAGAAATCATTAATCCTAACAGCGACTGAGTATTACACCAAGTGGGCAGAAGCTGAAGCTTTCACAGAAATCAAAGCATCCACGGGGTGCCGCTTCATCATGAGGAATATCATCTCGCGGTTCGGAGTGCCAAGCAGCATCGTCACGGACAATGGGCCACAGTTCATTTCGCAAGAGCTCTAGGACCTCTGTAAGAAATACAACATCACGCTGCATCATTCATCGCCGTATTACCCACAAGGCAATGGCCTGGCTGAAGCAAGTAACAAAACCCTTCTTAAAATCTTAAAGAAGACCTGTGAGTCGCATAAATTCACCGACTGGCCAGAAAAGTTAATAGAGGCTCTATGGGCCTACCGTACCTCCGTCCGCACTCCCACAGGACAAACCCCGTACGCTCTCACTTACGGGATGGAGGCGGTAGTTCCATACGAGATCCTAATCCCTTCACTGAGAGTCCAATTAGATAAGGAACTTAATCTTGATGAACGTCGAGAGGCGCTGCTAGTCCAATTGGAACTCCTAGATGAAAGACGGCTTATGGCAGCCGACCATGTGCTTTCATATCAAAGGCGAATCTCAAAGTCTTTCAAAAAAAAGGTAATTGAGCGTAAATTCCAAGAGGGTGATATGGTTTTGAAGCGCATCTTTGTCAAACCCGGAGGTCCTAGGTCCAAATTGCAACCTAACTGGGAAGGTCCGTATGTTGTTAGGGAAGTCTACCCTGGAAATGCTTATTGCTTAATCAATGCTGAGGGTGTCGAATTGTCGCATCCGTGGAACGGGTTATACCTCAAACGTTTATATCCTTAGGCCTATAGGTGTGAGACCACAACACCTAGATCGGGGAATAACCCCGTGTTGAGAGTCTAAGATCCCTCCCTAATCGTCAAGGATCGCTCTGAGTTAGGATTAACACACACACACGGCAAGCCCAGGTAACTACACTTGGTGGATGTTGTAGCTGTGTGGGTCCTACTCTGGCAATGTGTCAGTCATTCTCTCCTAATCAGTCAAAGTGTAGGGGCAAAGGGGTTGCAAGGGTAAGGTCGTCAACCTAAAGCATACCCCGATGAGAGGAAGCCTCAAACAGGGACGGTCAAAATAACAAAGGGCAAAGAAGCAAAGAAGAAAAGAAAGAAAAATTCATAGTACAACAGGGGCATGGCAAAGAGTGGCAAAGTCCCCGCGGGACGCTCATGAGCCCGGTCGTACGCATGCCCCAAATAGTGCAAGTCCATAAGCAAAAGACCATAAAGTCCCTCCACAACAGGCCTAATCTCCGGAGGGTATGCTGTAGGAAGTAGTCGAACCTAATATCTCTAAACCCACACAAGATTTTCCTTAAAAAATCTTCCATTTCTCCCTATAAGGCCGAGTCATCTCTTGGGTACGGCTTAGCTAGTCGCAGCATCAACTAAGGGTAGTTTCCCAAGGCATTGTCACCTCTCAAACGCACATCCTAGCCTAGTGAGGTATGTGGCGAAGATCGGAGTTGATCAAGACTCTAAACCAGTGGCTCGAACCAGTCTAAGTGTTGTGGCCCGAAGGTGCGAGTACCTTCCGTCTCGCGCGTCTTATTTTAGGAAGGGCTAACGTCGCCTTTAGGCACTCACCAAAACTCCAAAAAAAAAATCAAATATTTTCAAAACTCCTAAAAATCAAATATTTTCAAAACTCCAAAAAAATCAAATATTATTCAAAACTCCAAAAAACCAATATCTTCAAAAACTCTAAAAATCAAATATTTCCAAAACTCCTAAAAATCAAATATTTTCAAAACTAAAAAAAATCAATATTTTCAAAACTCCAAAAAATCAAATATTTTCAAAACTCCAAAAAAATCAAATATTTCCAAAACTCCAAAAAAATCAAATATTTCAAAACCTCAAAAACATCAAATAATTTAAAACTCCAAAAATAATGTTTTCAAAATTCCAAGCTATTTGCATTCATTTGTTTATCTTTTGCCTATTTTAATAAGGCTTAGCCCCTTGATTAACTATCAAGGTCGGTCGCTCGTTACATTTTAAAGCAAGGGGCTAAGCCTAAGAACAGATCTAACTTGTTTTGTGACTGTCTAAGTGTGCAGGGCGCAGGAGAAGAAAACGGCACTCACATCTCACCTGTCGCTCTCACCCGTCACTCGGTCACAAAACCATAAAACAAAAGAAATCCATTCCATTCCATTCATATCATGTACATCATCATAACAAAAGGGGGGGGGGGGGGGGGGGGGGGGGGGCAAACAAAAGTACAAGCCCTCAACCGCTCTCCCCCGTACCCTCAGGCGGGCGGGGAGACGGAGGGGCCATCGCCCTCGGCCCTGTCTCACTCCCCTCCGGCGCTCTCTCCCGCCACCGTGCCTCCTCCTCGTTCCTCCGCCGTCCGGAGGAACCCGTCAAATAATGTCCAGTGGACCCTCTCAGGATGTCGCTCCTGCTAGCCGCCGAGCGACTGCGTCCGACCAAGGCAAGGGCCCTCTCCAGGCCCTTCATCTCGGACCGCAGCAGTTCGCAGTGGTGCCTCTCCTCCCCGAGCTGCGGGTGGAGGTCCCCGGCCTCGGTGCACAGTTGCGTCGCCTCCTCCGCCTCCTGGCGCCATTGCGTCGCCTCCTCTGCTGCCTCGCGCCATCGCGTCACCTCCACTGTCTCTGGGCGTAGGCACAGCTCCGCCATCTCCGCCTCCAGCATGGTCATCCGCGCCAGGGCGTTCCTCAGCTCCAGCTCCTGCAACATCAAACATCTTGTCAGAGATTCCAAAAGCAGTAAAAGTCAAGAGGCATCTAGTTAGTAACTTACCCGCTCCTGCAGCTGAGCAAGAGCATCCTCTGCGCGGGTCACCGCCGACGCCAGCTGGCCCTCCAACACCGAGCGGCCGGGGTCCTCTCGGGAGGAGGAGGCACCTCCCACCATCTGCTGTGCCCGGTCCAACTCTGCCCGCTGCAAAAGAAAGCAAGAAGGGTCAGTCGATCAAAACTAGAAATAGAAGGGTAGGGTGCAAAGTACTCACCAGCTGGTCCACCACCGCCTGGAGGTCATCTCGTTGCTGGATGGTGGAGTGGAGGATGCCCTCAAGCGAGGCGATCCGTCCCTCAGGGTCAAGCTGCAAGCACAAAAGCCAAGTTAGTCAATTAATTGAAAATTTAAAAGAGACTGAAAGCAGTAAAACTCATCGGTCGTCGGGTCCCCTTATACACCTGGGCCCCGTACCTCCGGGCGTAGGCCCGGAAGTAGTCCTCGTCACTCGTGGCCTCGGAGACCACCTCCTTGCCCCGCTGCTCCCAATCGTCCAGCTGCGCCCGGACCCGGACCGTCTAGTCCGTGACCTGCTGAATCCCACGGAAGCTCCGGCCAGGCCTCTCCCACGGCCTCTGTCGGGTCGGGAACTCCAGCACTGTCCGATGGAGCCCCAGTGTACGCGCCACCAGCCGGTGGTGGAGCGGGACCAATGTGTTAAAGCAATGAAGCCAAATGTCCCTACTGAAGTAGGGATGGCCCCGCTCCACCCACGGCTGGGCGGCGTCGTTCTCCCTGACATAGGGAGTCTACTGTACCTGCACACCACAAACAAAAGCATGTCAGTCAACTGACGAATAAACAAAGCAAAAGAACGAGCTAAGGCTAGAAGTACTCACATGGCCGAATGGGATGGTGTCCAAAGAATCATGGATCAGCGTCACCTGTCGCCGCAAGGACCGCTCGTCGCGGCAAAATCACCAGCGCTGTAGGAGAGGCATAGAGCCGCGTCGCATCGCCACTCCGCGACCCAGGGAGGGGAGGTGGTAGTACGCCCACACCTGCAAGAGCAACACAGTCAGTACCATAGTTAATAAAAATAAGCAGGAAAAGCAGCAAAGGGTAAGGGTAGAAACATACCCGTAGAAGTGGGAAAAATCTGACAACACCTGTCTCCCTACTGGAGGTGCCTAGACTGTGGAAGAGGTGGGCCAGGAGGGCCGCACCCCACGCGTAGTTGCCCACGCTGGACAAGTCTTCCAGCAGGGGCAGGCATCGGCAGCTAACTGGGTCCCCTCTGGTCCCCAGGATCAGTTTCCCGATCACGAGGATCAGTAACCGCCTCAAATCTCTGTCCGCTGCATCTCCCTCCTCCTCCGCCAGCACTGCTCTGACGTCCTCTGTCAGCCGGGCCATGTAATCTGCCTGGCCCTCTCCGCTCCGGTGGCGTGCATTCGCCACCCCTAAGCTCGCCTGCAGCGCTGTCCGCTGCACCAATGAAGATCTCTCCCCCCTCACCTCAAGCTCGAGCCACCTCTCTACCTGCTCCTGGTAGCTCGTGTAGGTGACCTCGGTCACCGCCTGGCCGTCTACACGTAGGCCGGTGATCCGTACCACGTCCTTTAACGTGGGGACCATGTGTCCCCACGGAAAGAGAAAAGTGTGGCACTCCGGGTCCCACCTCTCCTTCAATGCCTAGATGAGCGCCACGTCCGGCGCCAACTCCTCCAACCGTAGGAAGGGTCCGAACCCCATCCCCTCCAATCTGGAACTCTGGAAGTCCGGCAAGCCGTCGTAGATCGCCCGAACGACGGCCCATCCTAGCCGGGACCTTAGCTCACTCTGCAAGACAAACATCGAAAGGATCAGAAGTTAGCGAGAAAAACCAACAAACCACTCTCTGTCCTGATAAGGCGACAAGGGGTCTGTCGCCTTCTGAAGGCGACAGGAGCCCTATCGCATTCTGATTCAGGTCGCAACGGGCAACCCGTCTGTAATACCCCAAATTTGTATTACTAGTTATTTATTCCAAAACAAGGATAATTAAGTTATAATACATTAATGTTATCTATAAATTGAAATAATTGACGTGTAAGTATGACTGGTGGTAATGAACATTACCCCAGTGACGCGCATCGAAATGCGTGCCTCCACAGAGGATTCTGGAAAACGACGTCAAAATAAAAATCCGAGAACATCATAATTTCCAGAAAAATGTGAAGAAATTTAATATGTAATTACATGAATTTTTCGACGTACGGATTTCAACGTACAATCGACGCGACCATTTTTCGGGTGATTTTTCACTTATTGCAAAATAAAATCTAAACATTTATTAAAAATCATCACAATTAGTAAAACCATCATATTAATGTATGGTTAAAATTTCATGATTAATGGATATCATTTGAGTATGTTTACATCAACCTTAGTGGACCAGCAGAATTACTTAGGATTTACGGAATGGCTTTTCTGGGTTAATTGTATAAGGGGTACGTGGAGGCTTTAGATGAAGACAACACTTGAGGAAACATGGTAACACCTCAGTTACCATGTGTAACTCTCTCATCTTGCATGGGCTAGGTGTCCAAGTGAGGTAAAAAGGATTCTTACCTTAACACCTACCCCCCCTACGTGTTCATGTGCATGTAACCGGTTTTGGTTCTATAAAAACCCTCCATCACCATCGTACACACCCCTTTTCTCTCTTCTAACTGGTGTGAGTGTGCTACATCAGAAGTTTCTCCACTTCCACTGCCATTCTAGTGAATTGAGCTATCAATTCTCTTTGAGGAAGCTTCAACGGTTGTTCTGGTTCATCTCCTTGGGGTGGATTGCTGTGGAACTTCTTCTTCGTGCAAGTGTGCTCTGCTTCCTTATATTTCTGTGGATTTCTGAAGCCAAGGATCTCACTCTCACTTCAACAAGGTAGGATTCTCCTCTTGATCTTTCCAATTTCTTCTACCACCTCCCTTGGATTCTCTGGGTAGTGGCATGAAGAAATCTAAGTCCAATGTGAAAATCCAAACATTTGTGAAATCTGGAAACTTGATATTGATCCTATTGTTACCAAGGTTTAGAAATCATGTTCATGATAGGAAATCAACATGTCATCATGTTTTAGTTGATCCACAAGTCATAAGTATCTACATCTTGTTGTCTTCCAACCATTCAACACAAATTAGAGTGTTGCTTCTATTGTAGGGATTAGATAGAACCTCAATGATTTTCTTCTTTTAGCTAACTTAATGTGTTGAGGTATGAAAAGACTCATTAGTTGGTTCAATTCATATAAGACTCACATAGAAAGATGAGGAGAAAAGAGTTCTAAGAAGTAGTACTTCCAATTATCCTCTTTGAGTTCACTTTTAGCTAGAACAACCTTGTAAATTAAGTCCCATGATCTTCAGTTTTCAGATCATGTTACCATGAGTTTTATATTTGAAACCACACTTGTATAGGGTCCAAATCATGTTAGGAACATTAGAGTAACTTTATAGATCCATTGGAGGTCAAATGGAATGGTTTTTATGCAGTTTACATAGCCCCTGTCGACAGACGAAGGTCTGCCTGTCGACAGGAACCCCTGGCCAGAACCCAGAACTTTCAGCCTGAGTGTACCTGTCGACAGACCCATGCTGGCTGTCGACAGATACACACAGAGCTGAAAGCTCAGCTCTGGCAGAGCAGCCCTGTCGACAGCAGATCAAGGCCTGTCGACAGGTCATGACCAAACCTTGTTTCTAGCCTTGTTTTGACCCCGTTCTTTCATGAAAATCATACTCTTTTGTTCTACTTGTTAGTATACCTTTAGATTATGTATTTTACTACCAAAACAACCATTTAAACCAGTCATGTACCCTTCTTTGTACCATGAGTTATTTCTCCGAAGTTCCGAACAACATGGACCTCGAAAAGTTACCAATCTTGAAATCAGTAAGAAAACATAGTTTTCTTCACTCTTATGTGTAAACTTTGAATGAATCCTTGTGGTTTTACCTACTAAACTCAGTTGTGAACCTTTCATTTCAACATGAGTAATTTCTTCAAAGTTCCGAACAAAATTGTTCTTGTGAAGATTCGAAAATTCTGAACTAGTGAAGGAACATAGTTCCTTGATTCTTGTGTGTGATTCATGAGTGTATCCTTGTGTACCTTGATTCATTACAAGGATAAGTGTGTGATGATGACACTTGTGAGTCTTGGAACTCATTCGAGAAAAATGCCTGGCAAATAAGGGCTGGTTCAGTCCTGGGGAGAGCACCTGAATTCGTCAGTGGCCGCGCGGGGGCGATAAGGACGTCGTGGATGTTGGCATGCATCAACTCTGATTGATTGGTCATCATATCATGCTTGAGTGTGTGATATTGTATCTGATTTGGAATTCTAAAATCATCCTGAGTTATTGATTCTATTTCCAACTTTATACTTGTTGAATACATGATATCGAATAAACTTGTACTTCCGTTCTTGGAACACATCCTGCTAGTGATCCTTACTTGTTCTATCTTGAATATTTATCTATTTGAATCCTTTTAGAAATGTTGAATCCTACTGGGCTAGTTAGCTCATTCAATTCAATATTTCAGGTGAACAAGATGGAGGAACTGCTTAAGGGGGAATTGTGTGCTGAGAGGACCACCTATATCAAGCAGTGTCGTGCAGTTATCCTTGCTTTCTTTATAGTTATAAATGAGAATGTAACAAGTTTACAAGTACTTTTGTTAGATCCTCATTCAGACTATGATGAGGAACATCATGTAATAATTCCGCAAACCTAATTGATATGAACGAAATATGTATTACCCGTCATGTATATTATCTGTCAAGTTCGGTAAATGTAGTTTTGCTAGGACGTGACAAAATTAAATTGGTATCATAGTATTAGCACGATAAACCTAGGGATAACCCGTGAGTTGGGGTAAATTGGGAATTAGTTTATATAATCTTGTAGTTACATAAATGCTTAACTTGGCATCTGTTTCAGTATGGACATGAATGCCCAAGAAAGAATGGTGGCAGCACTGGAAATGCTACGCCAAGATTTAGAGGCATATGCCCACGCACAGCAGGAAGCTCATGTGCAACTTAAGGAGGAAGTCCTTAATCTGACCGCGGTTGCATTTCATGCCGGCAATCCTCGTGCTTCTCTGGACGTTATGACTCAAGTCATGTGCAGGTTGGACAACCTCAAGCTGGGGCAAGATATGTTGCTTCACCAGTT
This sequence comes from Colocasia esculenta, assembly GCA_014218235.1. Lineage (NCBI taxonomy): Eukaryota > Viridiplantae > Streptophyta > Magnoliopsida > Alismatales > Araceae > Colocasia > Colocasia esculenta. The sequence continues at coordinate 138,490,907 of CM024762.1, read as the reverse complement.
TGAGGGATATTGGGAAGCTCTAACCGATGCAGCCAGAGAATTATATCATGGAGCCGACGAAGTACATCAGCCACTACCTGCTGAAGCTGTCATAGACTTGACCCAAAACTGAAAGGACTTTGGAAAACTTGTCCTTCTTTTTTAACCTCTCCTTTTGTGTAAATGTCAGTTGTGATTATGTAATTCCCATGTGTGGGAAATGAGGGGTTAATGAAGGATGTTTTGTAATGTGGAACAGTGGAAAGTAAGAGAAGGCAGTGGGTTAGTTGTTAGCTATGATTGTACATATTGATGTAAATATTTGACTAGTGAACGAAATAGTGCGTTATGTGATTTGAAATATTTTTTATGTGATGAATGCAAGTTGGATGGATATGAAATTAATGTATGTTCTATTGGATGTTACAGATTATTATATAATCTTGTCATGGACGGAGGTGATGCTAGTTGGAAGAAAATGGAAAATTCGATGCATGATCTGACCCGAGTAATGAGGAATGTAGCAAAGAGTAATAGCCATAATGGGACAAGCCTGTTCAGGGATTTCCGAAGTTTAGATCCTCCGAGATTCTCAGGAAGTACCGATCCGGATGAAGCCGAGAATTGGCTAAAGGACATGGAAAGGATCTTTGGAGTAATTAAGTGTACTGAAGAAGAAAAGATTCGATTAGTAACTTTTCAGTTGGAACGAGATGCTAGAGCGTGGTGGGACACGGTGACATCTACATTGGAAGATCCAAGTCAAATGAGTTGGGATGAGTTTGTAGAACTGTTTAATGATCAGTATTTTTCTGAAGTTGTCCAGGAGAAGAAAGCCACTGAATTTGCTAATCTGAAACAGTTAAGGATGACTGTATCCGAATATGAGGCTCAGTTTGCTCGACTGTCGAAGTATGCTCCACATCTCATAGCCACGGATAAATTAAAAGCCAAGAGATTCATGAATGGACTACGTCATGTCTATATTATGCAGTTAACTTCTCATCTGATTATTACGTATTCAGAAATGGTCAAAAGAGCGTTGGCTCTAGAAGCTGCTAATGATTTGGTGGATAAAATTAAAGGAAGGTCAGGAGAGGATCGAAAGAGAAAATTTGAGTCAGGAATTACCTCGAAAGTGCAGCAATCTTGAAAGAAGTTAGGGAAAGCTTCAAATGGAAACAAGGAAGTGTGTACGCATTGTCATGTTAGAGGACATAAAGCAGAGGTTTGTTGGCGTAGGTTGGGAGCATGCCTTAAGTGTGGAAGTACTCAGCATCGCATTTCGGAGTGTCCGACAATTAAGAATATGCCAGCTAAAGCAAATCCTCAAGCAAGAGGGGGGCCGTCGCCTTCCCATTGGTAAGGCGACAGGCCCCCTATCGCATTACCAGGGCCGCCCGAAAAAGAGCTTTGCCCGTTTCCCAGCCGATCCCCTTTGGGCAAAACGCCCTACAAAGAGTGCTCCTCACTCACCACTCCATGCATACATGGGTTTAGGCTCGAGGACTTACCTTCTTGGGCCCAATAGGCTCGTCTTCATCCCCCACCGCCGGCACAATCTCCTCCTCCATCGGCGTGACCGGAGGAAACTCCTGGGCCGCCGTAGATGGCCCCTCGCCTGGTTGACATCGCCGAATTGTTTTCTTGTGACGCCGACCGCCGCCACCGCCGCCTTGCTCCTCTCCGCCACCCTCCATAGCCGAGCCACCAGAAAAGGGGGGAGAAATGGAAGAGGGGAAGAAGGAGGGGAAAATGAAGAGCAAAGAAAGGGAAGAGGGGAAGAAGGAGGAGAAGAAGGAGATCGAAGAGGGAGGGGAAGAATCGCCCGAATGCCGGAGATGAGAAAAGGAGGGAAAGGAAGAAAGGGGAGGAAAGAGGAAGGGGCGCTCGGCCCGAATTCAAATTGCCTCGGGACCTGTGAACGCGACAACACCTTTGTCGCCCGCTGCTCAGGTCGCGACAATGCCCATGTCGCCTTCACTTGATGGTCGCGACCGTTGACCAGTCGCCTTCAGGTGGCGACATGCCCTATGTCGCCTTCTCAACCCAGTGCACAAAAGCCCCTAAAAATCAGTTCTCATTGCAACAACTCAATGCTTACATCAAATAAAAGTCATGAAAAGGCAAGAAAAGAAAAAAAAAAGCAACATGCTTTACCACTCCCGCTACACCAAATCCCATAAAAGATAAAAATACAATCAACTCTCTCTCTCTCTGGTTCACGGTCCCCAAGCGGCTGAAGCTTCTCATGTTCCTGAAGGTACGCCTGGTACGTCTCCCGGTCCTCATCAAGTCTCGGTGGAAGTGCATGGGTAGCGCACGCCCTCCACAAGGCCAACGCACTTCGCATGGCTTGTTCATCCTCCGGGTTCCCCAAGTGCCGCTTCTTCATGGGAGGCAAGTGTGATGGCGGGAGCACTCTAGTCCTCGGTTTCCCGATCTGTAGATAGCACCGCTGCAGGTTGTAGAGCACGGTCGCCATGTTCCCTATAAGTTGCAAATCCAACCCGCGTCCAAGTGGTAGCCGGATCTCCGTTCCGCGAAGCGCCGCTATGCCCAGTGCGAAGTGCTCCACCGGTAGGGTACTGAAGTAGAGGCACCATGCATTCCTCGTCTTCTTATCCGCCGTCTTGCACAAAACCTTATCCGGGAATTTGGCCACCCCGCCAATAAAGCACAATGGATGGCACCCAAAAATCTGGCTGTCGGTAGTGGGGTTGTCTACAGGCTTAAATTTTATCCTCACACCCAACTAACACTCTAGAAGGATCATGGAGCCATAAAGGAAACCCCCCATGAAGGCCGAAGTAAGACCCGAGTATAGGTAAGCCAAGACGGCATGTGAAAGTGAGAGTCCGCACCATGCCCCACTTATAGCACTAAGACTCGCCTGGTCTATGAGGTGATCCCCGGACGGGAAGAGGACCACCCCACACAAGCATATGGCCACGGCCTTTGCTATCTCCCGGTGGTCTGTATTCTTGTTCTTACATTGGGAGATGACCCACTTAGACAATGGAACTAGATGGATGAATTGTGGGCTAATCATGGTGTGTACATCCCCCGGATCGGTCATGAAGTCACCTAGAATAAGTTTTGGGTTGATGGGCTCAACAGTGTAGCTTATACTTTGCTCATCCCCCGGCTTGGTCTTAGGAAGAGCTAAGAAGGCTTCGACCTCTTCTAAAAGAACGGTCGCCTCAAATTTGGGGAAGATAAAAGTATGGGTTTGGGGATGCCATAGTTCGATGAGGGCCGTAATGCTATGCCAGTCAAAAGAGATCTTATGGTAGTTGTGGGCCGCTATCAAAACCCCACCTAAACCCCACTCTCTCAAGAACCGAATAACAAACATAGGTAAGGCTTTGATCATGGGGGTGATCCATGTAAGCTTAGAATAGCGGCGGGAGCCCGGGAAGAGCTAGAAGAGAAGGGAAAAAGGGAAAAAGAGAAGGGAAGAAGAAAAAGAACAAAATTAAAGAGCAAATTCGTAGAAAAAATTCACTGAAAATTAAAAACACCAAAAACTTACCTCTCTCACTTCCTTGCTTCGGCTCAAATGGTTGGGGACGTCCGTCAACCTCACAAGAGCTTCATAGGTCGCCCGAGCACGCTTCGGACCCTCATAAGCCACCTCCCCACCCATGGGAGCAATTGGAGATCTCTTCATGGCCATGCGAGCTTGCAACACTTGAAGGAAAGAAGAGAGAAGAGAGAGCTACGAATTTGGCTTCTCACCCCCCTTATTTATAGAGCCATAGCACTCCTATTCCTGCTTGGAGAGGGTAGAAAAGACCCATTAGGAGTGGGACTTTGAGTGGAGAGCAATTAGAGTCCAAATGGGAGTCAAGTTCAAGTCTCATGCTGAAAGCTTTTGAGCTCGGGTTGAGCATTCTGGTAATGTGACATATCGACCCGTCGCCTTCAGGGTGGCGACATGGTTTGCGTCGCCTTCTTAAGCCAAGGGTCGCGACATACCCTATGTCGCCTTCTGATCAGTTTGCACTGTCATGCTTATTTCTATGTCATTGCTCAGAATGTTTGCATGTATGCCATGATTCCCATTAATTGGTGCATTGTATCATATCTATCTTTATTGCTTTGATTATTAAAACCCCATAAAAATCAGAAAATGTAGGAAAACCCAAAAAAAAAATCAAAAAATCCAAAAAATCAAAAGAGACAGTCCGTCAAGTAAGTCAGGTAAGTATCTCTAACCCTAATCCCTCCGCATTACTATATGATATCTACACTATTATATCAACTCAAGGACCGGCTGGTTCTCAGTGTGTTTCAGGATCTGAGTTCCCCTTCATCAAAAATGAGGATGATCTAGGTGCATGCTGCTAATCGCTGGATAGGCCGTTGGGTGATATGACTCGGGGACGACAGATTCTATCGCACGTCGGGGATGCAAAGTGTCTTGACCCTTGCTTATATTGTCTAGCAATATTATCCTTGAATACTTGTTATTTTCTCCCTTTCTTTGCATTCGTTTTTATGATTTCTTTTTCTTTAGCCCAGCATGCATCATGTAGGAATTTTGAGCTTCATGAATCAAGATTCATCAAAGCCAGTTTCCCAATAATGTCCCAACCAAGATCCTCATTTCCAGACAAGATTTCCATTCCGAATTTGAAAGTTTTCCTCAAGCTAGCTGCTCAGTCCAGTTTGTGAGTATGGTTCCTATTTCAGGATTCCTCTCATCCCCATTCATTACAACAGTCGTTCCCTTATCCCCGATCCGCACATTAGTCGTGAATCGCTCAAAGGCCAGAGTCGAATCGACCCGTCGGGCAGCACCTATCCCCTAATGAACGAAACCTGCACGCTAAAGATAGCCAGGGTACCTCTTGAATCAGGAGGTTGATCATTTCTTTTCTTTTGATTTTTATTCGCCCCAAGTTGGAACCATCCTCGCATTCTGTTCCCAGCCATGTTCGAAGTTAGCCAGATAATTCTCGCTGCTTATTCGTCCAGAATGGGTGTCTCTTTACCTTGGTGCCCGCTTTTCAGCTCATTCCGCTTCACTCCGCTACATCGCCATTTCATGCCACCTTTCGCTCCATCACCGCTCCACTCCCTTGCAAAGCAGGCATCAAGGAGGGGCAATTTGTAGACACCCATTTCTGACCCATAAGTCGAGCAAAATCCCTTGTCATATCATTAACGCCCCACGTTGGCTCATCATCGTCAAGCTGGCTTTCTCCGATCATGACATCATTTTCATTAATTCATCGCCCTGGAGGATCCTTTCCTGGTCAAATCAATCCCTCATTATAGCTCTCTGAGTCTAGAGTCCTATGTTTCAGACCACACATCAATTCAAAGGCCGCGCATGGAGATTGGACACATTTTTCATGGTCATATGCAGAAAAGTCACTGAAGGCGACAGGCTCTATGTCACGTTCTTGAAAACGATAGCCCCTATGTCGTGATCTTAAATCCATATTTTAAATCCATGAAAAAATCACAAAATGACTTAAAGTCACCTTCCATATGAGGAAGGCGACGTATCGAGGCGTCGTATTCAGGAAGGCGACAAGAAGCTTGTCGCGTTTAGGACCTTAAACAGAAAACTCTTTCCGGGGCCGACTTGGACACATGCCAAAGATGGATATTGCATGTTTTGGACGACCAAATCACGTCCAAATCCTCTCAAATTTGGAAGAGACCTTCCTAAAATGTCCCTTTCCGAGTTCCAATTGCCCATGCACAACCATACATAGCCATAGTCGGACTCCTTCCCATTATTCCTCTCAGACTTGAGTTGGGAATAATCACCCATAAGTACCTCGTCTCTCCATCTTCTGGTGTAAGGCCGGAGTCTATAGTTCGCTAAGCAAGAGAGCTCCATCTTCCAGGAAGAGAGTTTTCCCTCCAGACGACCAGCAAGAGCCCTCCAGGGCATTTTTCCATCGGCTACACAATCTCGCATCCCTTCTTTGCCTTATTTCTTTTAATTCATGCATGCATAGTCTTGTTTTCTTCATAGATTAGCATTAGAACACGACACACACACCCAAACTTAACACCCACAGGGGTTAAAAACCTCAATCTCGTGAGTTCCCTCCATTATAGTTCATGATTGCATACTTTTCATTGAATAGATCTTCTATGCACGAGTTCTAATGGGTGTTTTGTTTGTTTAATTCACTTTGGCAGGTGTTTGAAGGTCCAAGCAACGTGAGGCTCTTGCCCCTTGGCCAGCTGAGGAGCAGGAAGACAAAGAACCCAAGTCTCCATCCATAGAAGAAGAAGGCGACATAGAAGCTATCGCGATAAAGAAGGCGCCAGGCCCTACATCGCGTTCAGATCAGAGCATAGCGACGCCACCATCGTCGCATTATCAGGTACGCCTTCATCTTGTTCTTCCTTTCCAACGTAGTCAGCCATCCCTCTCTATACATCATAAGGTGACTACATTGGTGGCGATCATGGTCAGTTCCTAATCTCTTACATATTCACAATCTTTCAAAAGGGGAGCACAATCCCGTGATTACACTCACCATCGGCATTGACTAGCCTATACACGTTCCCAGGGTACACTTCCTTAACGACGTACGGCCCTTCCTAGTTAGCTTGCAGCTTTGACCTAGGACCTCCAGGTTTTATGAAAATTCGCTTTAAAACCATATCTCCTTCTTAAAATTTACGCTCAATCACTTTCTTTTGAAAAGATCTTGAGAGTCTATTTTAATATGAAAGTACATGATCGGCCGTGGCTAGGCGTCGTTCATCTTGGAGTTACAGCTATGAAAGCAATGCCTCTCGACATTCATCGGGATTAAATTCTTTGTCCAGTTGAACTCTTAGCGAAGGAATAAGGATCTCATGTGAACATACCGTCTCCATCCCATAAGTAAGTGAAAAGGGAGTTTGCCCAGTGGGTGTGTGGATGAAGGTACGGTAGGCCCATAGAGCCTCAATCAATTTCTCAGGCCGAATTAGCGAACTTATGAGACTCACAAGTTTTCTTTAGAATTTTCAAAAGTGTTTTATTTGTGGCTTCGGCTTGGCCGTTGCCTTGTGGATAATATAGAGACGAATGATGCAAGGAAATGTTAAATTTCTTACATAGGTCTTGAAGCTCTTGTGATATGAACTAGGGTCCATTGTCGGTGATGAAGCCACTTGGCACTCCGAACCGCGAGATGATGTTCCTTATGATGAATCTGCACACAGTTGAACATTTGATTTCTGCGAATGCTTCTGCTTCGGCCCACTTGGTGAAGTACTCAATAGCAGTAAGGATGAAAGATTTTTGTTTTACTTGAGCATTAGGATCACCAAGGGGTCCAATGATGTCAAAGGCCCACATGGAGAAAGGCCAAGGGGAAGATAGTGGATGCAAAGAAGAGGATGGAGAATGGATTTTATCGGCATGGACTTGGCACTTGACACACCTACAAATGTAGATGGCATAGTCTTCTTCTAAGGTTGGCCAGTAATAGCCCTGCCTAATGATCTTCTTAGCCAACCTTTGGCTATTCACATGCTCTCCACATTAACTAGAGTGGGCTTCTTCCACTACCTTCCAGGCTTCTTCGTCCGACGAACATCTGAGGAGCATTCCATTTAGAGCGAGCCTGTACATCACTTCTCCAACAATGATATATCTTAACGCTGCTCTACAGATGGCTCTTCTATCCTCCTCTTCTGCTTCTTCTGGGAAGGTACCGTCTCTGCAATACAACTCGATCTCGTGGTACCATGGCCTTTCTTCTGCCATCATTTCTCCTAGCTCTACAAGCATTACTTCCTTCGCTTCTCTTCTCTCTGCCTTTAAGACTAAAGAGCTCCTAAGGTTATTGAACCAAGGGTCCTGAGTGGAGGGAGCTTCTAATCTTTAAACAGTGATTGTCTCAGCACTGCGGCTGAGAGGGAAAGATAGAGATGAGGCCAGGGATGCGAGGGCATCAACCAGGATATTCTGAGAGCGAGGAGTGTGAATGTAGATGAGTTTACGAATTGCTTGGCTAGGAGTGTGACCAGATCTTGATAAGGCTTGAGCTTGAGGTCACGAGTACGGTAGGTAGAAAGGACCTGCCGAAGAACGAGCTAAGAGTCTCTTATGATCTTGAGATGGCACGTGTCTAAAAGATAGGCAAGCTTAAGACCAGCTAGGAGAGCCTCATACTCGGAGACATTGTTGGTGGCAGGGAACTGGAGTTGATATGCGAGTGGAATGGTGATCCCTTCTGGGGTGAGCAAGACAGCACCTATGCCACGTCCCCTAGAATTGAGAGCCCCATCAAAGTGGAGTGACTAGAAGGGATCGCGAGAGATGAGTGATAGCTTTTCATCGGGGAAATCCTCTTGAACTGTGTCACTGTGAGGAAGAGGAAGGTGAGCAAGGTGCTCAGCAATGGCATACACTTTTATAGTCTTCTGGACTACAAAGGTGATATCGAATTGAGACAAGAAGTTCTGCCAACACGCCAATCTGTTGGTGAGGACTGGCTTCTCTAGGAGATACCTAATAGGATCAATTCTAGAAATCAAACTCACCTTATGGGCTAAGAAGTAGTGCTTCAATTTCTGCACTACCCATATTAGCGCTGCACACGTTTTCTCCATTGTGGTGAGTTTGAGCTCGGAAGGATTGAAGAGCCTAGATAGGTAATAGACTGCTTTCTTTGTCAGGGTCATCATGTTGCACAAGGACAGCTCCTAGGGAGTCCTCAATAGTTGACAGATATAGGATTAAGAGTTTCCCAGGGACGGGCACCTACAGCACGGGCGGATTCATGAGATAACTCTTAAGCTCATCAAAGGCTTATTGGCACTTGGTGTTCCATTCAAATTTGGCTCCTCCTTTCAACAGTTCATAGAAAGGCTGACATCTTTGAGAGTGCTGAGATATGAATCTCCTTATGAACTATAACCGACCAATCAAACCTTGAAGCTCAGATATGTTCTTAGGAGGAGGCATTTCATTGTTCTTCCTTTCCAACATTGTCAGCCGTCCCTCTCTATACATCAAAAGGCGACTACATTGGTGGCGATCACGGTCAGTTCCTAATCCCTTACATATTCACAATCTTTCAAAAGGGGAGCACAATCTCGTGATTACACCTTTTGGCGATCACGGTGGGACATCTAGTGCCCATCACGCTTGCTCTTTCTCTCCCTGTCATTCTTATTCTCTAATGGGTGTGATGTGTTCTTAGTTTTCCTCATTTAAGTTCTTTTTCTTTGAGTTTCTTGGTGCTGTGCGGTTCTGGGTGAGAAGGCGACAACAACAACATCGCGATCAGAATAGCGACACACTGCACGTCGCGATCAGAACGCGACGCTGCTGTCGTCGTGATAAAGGAGGCGACGGGGAACCTGTCGCGATCAGGTCAGTACCCTGGTTTCTGATTTTTCTTGCAATTTTGGGTTCATTGATACAAACTCCATCCATACTCCATCATACCATGCTTATTCCATGAATCTGGAGGACCTGTTAGTCTTGTGTGCTATAGGATTGTTTGGTTTTCGTGCATAATTAGGACCTAACTGCTCTCTGTCCACTGCAAGAAGGAATGCGACGGTGGGACTGTCGCGATCTTGGTCGCGACATATCGCTTGTCGCCTTCTGCCTCTGAGAGCATTTAGCCCTAATTTCTGTTTTGTTAGTACTAGGTTAGAATTTTGCATGCACTCTGGTGCACGTAGGATCTGCATTCATATTTCAATATTCGTAGTATAGGTTTCTTCCTCAGCGACGCCCGCTCTCTCGGCCACATATTTCTTGTGTCCGACTAGAGCACTCACTTGAGGGCCTCCGTAAGTCCCCGCTGACCGTGGATTCCCACACGGCCGCCGGGCTGGTTGTACCTGTCGCCACCTAGGATCGAGTCTAGATCATTTTGGCAAGGTGGAGAGAATCCTAGTCACACCCGAAGTTGGAAGCCCACTCCCATTTAGGAAACCCTTCCTTATTTGGAGAGAACCCGCTAAAAGTCAATTCACTAAAAGGCAAACTTGAACCAATTAAAAGAAATCATCATCATTGCCAACTGCTTGCTTTGGGTGAAACATTTTCTCTTTCCTTTTGTCTGCATAGGATTGTTTGCTTAGGAAATTAAGAGTCCGTCTAGGTTAGGTCGTTTCTCTCAAGTCTGGAAAGGCTTTCCCCGTCTCTGTGCGCTCACATGTCAAATATGGAGTCATATCTGAACCCGGTATACGATGAGAATCAGGACCCTGCCGTCTACACCTCCCAAGACTACGAGGACTCCATTCCTCACGATCTCTTTGGAGAGTCGACCCGGCCTTGGGTCGCTACTGTCCATGCCTCTGAGGGTCACCATCACAACGATAGTGGCCCATCTCAGAACACCCATCCTCCTCTGTCGGATGATCAAGCCTCTCAACTTCTGCACTTACTTCCCCAGCTTGATCAGTCCCAGATCCAAACCCTCATGACGGCCCTCAAAGGAAAGGCCGCTTCTTCACCCTCACCCAGAGCGAGCGCGCCACGCCCCGCGGCAGCTACCTCCGGCCCCCATGTTATCATGGGACAAGCCGACAACACCCCCATCCGGCCGCAGACCATCCGATTCACGCCGTCCGATGAAGGGGGAAGGAGGGAAAGACGGGGATCGCCGTCCAAAGCAAAGGGGGAGAAGACGGGGATTGCCGTCCGATTGATGAGGGGATTGAAGGGAGGAGGCACACCCATTTTTTTGATTTTTTTTTAAATTAAGCACAACATACTAGACTAAACAAAGGAGTTAACTATCCTACAGGTAAAAGCATCGGGAGATGGACAAAATCGAGCCATCGAAAGAAAGGGTGAAAGAGGACGAAGAGATGGTTAATGCTTCGAGAGCGTCAGAGGAGAATTGGAGGATGAGAGGGGGAGAAGAAGGGATGAAAGCGAAATTATAAACAAGGATGGAAGATAAAAAATGACTAGAAGGCCGGGAATACCCTGGCCAGAACTCCTTTGCTGGGTTGATGGGGGTTACAACTTCAAAATCCTCACCAGGTCCAAGTAACTGTCACTTGGTGGTGACTGTTGATACAGACTGTTCCATTGCTGGAGAGCGTGGAATGCTGTCCTCACTGAATAACTGACCGACTGCCTAGACAAGGTCTTCGAGCTCTTGATCCTCTACCTCCGCTACCGGGGACTGCACAATGTTGTCCTCCTTGAACAGAAAATTGACGGCTGAGATTAAGTCTTCCAGATCCGGTTCTTCTACTCCTGTTTCTTCAAGCTTCCTCTTTTTGCTGGGCCGCTGGGCCTCCAGAACTTGATACGGGGATAACAGTGCTTTTGTCATGATAGTATTGTAGCCTGGCTGTACCGGCCCTCTGACAAAATGATCATATAGTGTCCAGGTGAGAGGGTCTTGGTCTGACTTTGGTCCAGATGAATATGCCGCCCATGGTTTGAGTCCTTCTTGGTATCCAAGACCCCTCTTTGTGAATTTCTTGGGATCATTGATGATAGCCATGGTTTAATAGAAATGCACTTAGCCTTTCATACCATGCTCTAGGTGCTTGCTTTAAACCATATAATGCTTTATGCAACTTAAAAACATGATTTGGAAAATCGATATCATCAAAACCAGGAGGTTGTTCTACATAAACTTTCTCCTTTATATATCCATTTAGAAATGCGGATTTTACATCCATTTGAAAAAGCTTCAAATTCAATGCAGATGCATAAGCAAGTAAAATCCTAATTGCCTCAAGTCTATCTACTGGTGCATAGGTTTCATCGAAATCTATGCCTTCCTCTTGGGAATAGTCTTGAGCTACCAGTCTGGCCTTGTTTCTAGTGATCACACCAGCTTCATCTAATTTGTTCCTGAACACCCATTTGGTACCAATCACAGGATGATCTGATGGTCTCGGAACAAGTGACCACACTTGGTTTCTCTTGAACTTATTAAGTTCATCTTGCATGGCTAATATCCAAGATTCATCAGACAGTGCTTCATTGACTGTCTTAGGCTCTATTTGAGATACAAAAGCTAAGTAATCACAGGGAATTACGTTACCTCTAGTTCTTACCCCAACCGATGGATCCCTAATGATGTTATGCAATGGGTGATCCTTTTTGTATCTCCATTCCTTTGGAAGATCATTATGGAATATTTCTCTTTATTGTAGTTCTTCCAAGGGTGGATCTTCCTTGTCCTCGATGGATGTATCCTTTAATTTCTTGGACAAGTCATCTGCATCATCATTATCAGTATCTACTTCCTTTCTAAGGGAAGAGTTAGTTTCATAAAAAATAACATGTACAGTTTGCTCAATTAATAAATTTTGTTTATTAAATACTCTATAGCCTTTGGATTTAGAAGCATACCCCATAAATATACCTTCATTGGATTTGGAGTCTAACTTACCAATATCCCTTTTTCCATTATTGTGGATGAAGCATGGACATCCGAAGGTTCTGAAGTGACTGATCTTTGGTTTCTTCTGCTTGAATAACTCGTATGTTGTCTTCTTCAAGATTGGCCTGATCATTACTCTGTTGATTATGCAGCAAGCTGTATTGATGGCTTCGGCCCAGAAGTACCTTGGTAGGTTGTATTCTGATAGCATAGTTCTAGCCATGTCCAATAAAGTTCTGTTCTTTCTCTCAGCAACTCCATTTTACTGTGGTGTCCTTGGTGCTGAGAAATTGTGATCTATTCCTTGATCATCACAGAACTCAGCAAATCTTTCATTCTGAAACTTTCCACCATGATCTGATCGAATACCAATTATGTTGTATTTCTTATCCTTCTGAACTTTCTTACTGAAGCTAACAAAGCTATCGAAAGTGTCATCTTTGTGTTCCAAGAATGATACCCATGTGAATCTTGAATAGTCATCCACTATTACGAATCCAAAGTTCTTTCCTCCAAGACTAGTAGTTCTCATTGGCCCAAAAAGATCTATATGTAACAGTTCCAATGGTTTTGAAGTTGTTACAACTATCTTTGACTTGAAAGATGATTTAGTGTGCTTTCCTTTTGCACACGGTTCACAGATGCCATCCATTCTTGTGCTTACTTTGGGCAGTCCTTCCACTAGATTTCTCTTGATTAGCTTTCTGATTCCATCCAAGTTGTAGTGGCCCAATCTTCTGTGCCACAGCTCAACTGAATGATGTTTACTTGCTGCAAGGCACACATCCTGATCTTTCAATTCTTCCAAATGAAGTACATAGCGATTCTTTTCTCTATAGGCTTCAAGTACTGTTACATCATCTTTCATGATACTGGATTTTGACTCTTGAAACTTGATTTGATGGCCTTTGTCGCACAACTGGCTAATACTGATTAGATTATGCTTGAGTCCTTTCACGCATAGAACATCCTCTATGAGAGTTCTGCCTTGACTACCAACTGATCCGCAGCCAATTGCTGTCCCTTTTCCATTGTCGCCATACGTTACTGTGCCTTCTTCAGCTTCAAGGTGGGAGAACAACTTTCTATTTCCTGTCATGTGCCTTGAGCACCCGCTGTTCAGGTACCACTTAGATGCTCGAAGGCTTCCCTGTAATGAAAACACTAAACTTTAGGTACCCAAGTTCTTTTGGGTCTTTAATGGTTAGTTTCCTCATTTTTCCTTTTAATTATCATTTTATGTGTTTATTTAGACATGTTATTTTAATATGACCTAATCTGTTATAGTGGCTACAACAAGATGTTTTACTTATTTTTTCAGTATGAATATATTTAAAGTCAGACTTGTATACAGTGTCTTGTTCGGCTACAAACTTAGGTGTTGGATATATTTTAGGATGCACTATTGTTTCCTCATTATCAGGAGGGGTGTATCCTAAGCCATACTTCTTTTTCCCTGATCTTCTAGCTCCTTTTAGTATTAATGTGGATTTTCCATTTGTAAATTTTTCTAATGTACTAGATAAATATTCATTTTCTTTTGTTAATATGTTAATTTCCTGTTTTATCTTACTTATAGTTTCCTGGCTTTCCAGATTAGCTATCTGATCATTTTTACTTTTTAAATCTTCACATAATAATTCATTCCTTCTTTTTAACTCAGAAACTTATTTTTTTAACTGTTCATTTTCAGATTTTAAATCTGAGTTAGTAATTTTTATACAAGCATGATTTTTCTTACTTATTTTTAATAGTTTGCATACATCTTTGTATTTACTATACAACTCATTAAACGCATCCTCTAAACTATCAGAATCAGATTCGTTGCAGGAATTGAATGATGAGTTAGAGGTTACCTTATCCTCGATGTTGGCCACGAATGCCAGGTTGGCATTTTCTTCTTTTTCACTCGAGCTTGACTCACTGTCTGAGTCGTTGTCGTTGTCCCATGCTGCTGTCATAGCTTTCTTCTTATATTTTCTGAATTTTCTAGAGTTGTATTTCTTTCTGAATTCAGTCTTTTTCAGCTTTGGACACTCGGCTTTGGTGTGTCCAGGCTTCTTGCACTCATAACAGATAGGTTCAGCTTTCTTTGAGTCCTTGACTTCTGGTTTCTTGAAGTCTTTTCCTTTCTTAAAATATCTCCTTCCATACTAGTATTTCTTCTTAGCTAGTATTTTTTGCAGTCTTCTGGAGAAGAAAGCTTCTTCATCTTCACTGCTTCCCATGCTCTTATTGTCATATGATTCTTCACCAGATGTCTCTTCTGCGGCCATAAGAGCGTTGCTTTGCTTCTTTCTGTTGGACGACTCTCCTAACCTTTCCATGTTGATCTCGTGGGCCATGAGTGACCCAACAAGTTTTTCTAGAGACATTCTTCTTAAATCATTGGCTTCCTCTATGGCTGTTACTTTAGGAGTCCATGATGCTGGTAAAGATCTCAAGATTTTTCTTACCATGTCTCCCATTTCGTAATTCTTTCCAAGACCAGCCAACCCATTTGTGATATATGTAAATCTACTATACATCTGTGTTATTGACTCTCCTGGTTGCATCTGGAATCTCTCATACTGAGTCATCAATATGTCTATTCTTGTCTCTTTCACTTTATCTGTGCCTTCATACGTGATCCTCAATTTTTTCCACATTTTCATTACGAATTTGCAGGCTAAGATCCGGTTGATCTCCTTCTTGCTAAGAGCGCAACATAGTATGCTCTTAGCTTTGCAGTTTAGAGAGATCTTTTTCTTGTCATCTTCTGTCCACTTATCTTTGTCGTTAGTGACTAGAAGGTCTTCTTCTTCTATAATTGACCAAATTTGATAATCAAGCCCTTGAAGGAAGAATTCCATTCTGGTCTTCCAGTAGGTGTAGTCTTCACCATCGAACAATGGTGGTCTATTGACGGACTGACCATCAAAATGACCTTGAGCTGCCATTTAATCTTTTCTCTTTAGATCGTTAGTTCTTCTTTGTCGAAGAGACTTGGCTCTGATACCACTTGTTGCCCAGCTAGCAAGCCCTGAGGGGGGGGGTGAATGGGATTCTTAAAAATTTGATTATCTAAACCTGTCAACAAAAACGTTCAACATAAAACACTACGTTCGACTATTAGTGTTAGCAATAAAGAAAAGATAACAATCACAAACAGGCAATCACACAACACAAGGATTTTATCCTTGTTCGGACCTCCTCTCCAAAGGAGTACTGTGTCCAGTCCCTGAGCAATAACTCAGGATATCACTACCCAAGGGTACAGTCCCCCTCAAGGACACTTACACATCCAGCTGCAGCTGGTCTTCTCTTCACAACTCGAAGAGGAAAACAACACCCTGATTCACAAATCTTCCTTCAACATGAAGGGAAGACACACCACCTATTTCCAACAGGTCTTCTCTTTACACACGAAGAGGAACTTCTCAAGAAGGTGAGAAAATAGGCAAAATGCCCCTAGACCAAGCTTATAGCAAACGCTTGATCTGAGGCAGTGACTGAGAGAGAAAGATCTACAATAATGAAATCTCTCAGATCACAAAGGCTCTCCAAAACTAACAACAATGAGGCACTGGAGAGCAAGAGCTACAAGGTTGGAGTGGAAAGCAAGAAGCTCTTTTTCTAAGACTCTATTACTTCCAGATTTTTCGTTGAGATTTTTAATACTTCAAAAAGTTATGTTGCCAGAAGTCTTCAGTCTTGTATATATGTCTTCTCTTGCTGAATTAGCCGTTTAGATGACCATTGTCTCTAGGCTTTAGTGAACGTTAGACTGCATGGTTCTCCTTATTCTTCAACATGTATGTTGCAGTCAACAATCCTTTACATTCCATTCACGTAAGGAGAAGATCCTTCTTGATATCCTTCAGCTTCTACTTTGTCCAACGTTGTATGGGGTTGTGCTGTCAGAGACCTGCACACAATAAATGCTAAATCATAGACAGCTATGCTGTCTCTTGTTGTCAGTCAACGTTAGAATCCATGTAGTAAGACATTTCACCAAAATGGAAATGGCATTCTGCTATATCAAAAGTGTTTCATATAGAAGCATGATAATAGAGGATATCCAGTTATGCATCGTGTAGAGAAATGTACAGTCACATTAAATGCATGGATATTAGATAAACATACAGGAGGACTTTGACTTTCAAAATATTTGAAACTTATTTGAATATCAAGTCATTGTAATCCATGAAATCGTTATGAGTACGACTTATGAAATCGTTGTGTGAATAAGTCATAGTAAATCGTTATTCATCCATAAACAAATTGATGTGAACACAAGTCGTTATACAATCATAACCAAATTGTTGTAGAGACAAATCATTATGAGAGTATAAGCAAGTCGTTGTGAGCAAATCGTTATAACCAAATCGTTGTGAGCAAATCGTTATAACTAAATCGTTGTGAGCAAATCATTGTTTCACTTATCAAGCCGATGTAATGACCAAATCATTGTTTGCTATATCGAATCGTTACGTCGACCAAGTTGTTGTGTAACTTATTGAATCGTTACGGCGACCAAGTCGTTATGTAACTTATCGAATCGTTGCAAAGACCAAATCGATGTGAAATAGAAATCGTTGTTCTCTTGTAAAATCAATATGAAAGTAAATCGTTATGAGACCAAATCGTTGTTCTCACTTAGCAAATCATTGTGAGAGCAAATCGTTATTCTCACTTAACAAATCGTTGTGAGAGCAAATCGTTGTTCTCACTTAACAAATCGTTGTGAGAGCAAATCATTGTTCTCACTTAACAAATCGTTGTGAGAGCAAATTGTTGTTCTCACTTATCAAATCGTTGTGAGAGCAAATCGTTGTTCTCACTTAACAAATCGTTGTGAGAGCAAATCGTTGTTCTCACTTATCAAAACGTTGTGAGAACAAATCATTGTTCTCACTTAACAAATCGTTGTGAGAGCAAATCGTTGTTCTCATTTATCAAATCGTTGTAAAATCGAAATCGGTATGATACTTACTAAATCCTTGTGAAAATAAAATCGATAGAAGTGAGGAAATCATTATGATTCTAATGAAATCGTTATAGCACATAGGAAGTTGATGTGTACTTAGAAAAATTACCTGCTCTGTACTTGAAATGCTACAGGGTAGAAATACTTACAAGTTTTGCTTGATTTTACCTGATTTATTTCCTGTGCCTAAGCTTCATAAAAAACTTGTTAGATCATGCTTTATTTGAGTTTTGTT
Source organism: Colocasia esculenta (assembly GCA_014218235.1). Taxonomy (NCBI): domain Eukaryota; kingdom Viridiplantae; phylum Streptophyta; class Magnoliopsida; order Alismatales; family Araceae; genus Colocasia; species Colocasia esculenta. The sequence goes on along the minus strand of CM024762.1, from coordinate 138,473,377 downwards.
AATCACCAAAATAGATATATAATCCATTAAATTATATAGGGATGAACTGCTCATCAGTCGCGACATTGTCGCGCCAGGGGAGCCTGTCGTGACAGGCTTCGGGATGCGGCACACCTGGCTGTCGCGACATGGTCGCGACGAGGGTGGGCGTCACGTTCTTGTCGTGGCGTCTGGAGGCATTGCGAATGCTTTTTTGATCAATCTGACCGCTGTCTTTTTTGTCAGAATGGCTTTGTCGGGTGTCAAGTGCATACAATGTTGATGCGACCTGACAGGCCGTCGCGTTCTGGTTTTCCCAGTCTTCGAGGTTTGACCACTTTTGGGGTCGCGGTCGCGATAGGGTCGCGACGCCCTGGGGCGTCGCGACATGGTTAGTGTCGCACAGGCCCGACCGGTCGCGTCTTGGGGCCCGTCGGTTCAAAATCGAGGCCAGCACCCTTTTCCCAGGGCATCGCGACATGGTTAGTGTCGCACAGACTCGACCGGTCGCGTCTTGGGGCCCATCGGTTCAAAACCGAGGCCAGCGCCCCTTTCCCCTTTCTCCCCTTTCTTTCTTCTTCTTCTTTCTTCTTCCTCTCTCTAGCTCTCTTGCGTTCTCCAGCGATTCTTGGGTGCTCGTGGCGAGGTGGTGACATCCCCTTCGTGTAGGCGGTGTGCTCGTGGTGCTTGGAGCGAGGAGGAGGTGGTCATTCCTACGTGAAGGCCCCTACGGGTCAGCTCTACTTTTGGAGGTAGGGACCCCTTGTCTCCTCTCGTCCGAGCATGCTCCCTTCCCCTTGAGAATCTTTGCTTCTCCATGGTTTTGGGGTGTGGGAGTGAGATACATACTCCGTGATGTGAGGTTTTCCCCTTTGAGAGTAGATCTCCATGTCATTACTTGATTTGTGGGGTTTGAGGGTGGTTTGCATGTTTATAAACTTTTCCATACATTTCTCATGCTCCCCTCCCCTTGTGGATGTGTTATTGTACGGTTTTGGGGCGGTCCCTTGGAGGACTGTACCAGGATGGCCCTCGGCTGAGATCGCGATCGATATAAAGGTCGCAATGATGTCGCGACCGGCATGGCCATCACGACATCATCGCGATGCTCTAAGACGTCGCGACATGGTCATGAGAGCCTGAGCCGTCATGACAGCGTTGCGACAGCCTGTGGCATTGCAACACCAGCAGAGACAGGTAAGTCTTATGAAGTTCCTTTTCTTGTGGAGTCTTTTCCGTTTCCAGTCCTTTTTTGTACCCATGGCGCTAGTGCTGGTTCTTAGTACGGTCCTGCGCTAGTCGTTCGTCCGGTGCTCGGCACTTGAGGGCTTGTCTCGTGAGAGAGGTCGTTACCATTGCCTGGAACCCCTGTCCCTGCGTGCCTGTTGAGGGAGTACTACGGGCAGCGGCCGTGCTCGAGTCGCAGACTCTGGAGCGGAGGGGAAAACGGTTATTAGGACAACGGCGTTGAGTCGTTTGCAGAGCTCTCGTTGTTGGTCTGGGATGCCGAGGTTATGTTGGGTGTTCTTCTCGGTGCAGTCCAGCTAGTCCTTCTTCTCACTGCCTCACTCTTTGTGGCCCCGGAACCACCTAGAGAGGCCAGGCGTGGGACCATAGTCTTGCCAGACTACGACGATTACTGTTGTGTTACTTCGTGTTCCTGCCCCACTCTGACAAGACGTGGAGGTTTGAACCTGGGTCGAGGATAAGACGTCAGTGGACGCACCTGACCGGTTGACTAGTGGTAGTGGTTTCCGTAGCTAGTGTCTCTTGTCCACACAGGGTTTGCTCTGCCTGTGCTGCCAGCCGTGTGGTGGTCACGACGTGCAGGTCATACGAAGTTTCTGACCGTGGTGTCATTCCGTACCGTTGCTAGTTAGTAGCTTTGCTTCCGCACTTCCTATTGTAGAGTAGAAGATATAACTACTGTCTTTTACTTTGTTTATATATATACTCTTCTGCCTGTTAGAGCAAGTAGGGGATTGGTAGTCCCTACTGAGCTTCTGTTGTGAAGCTCATCCCTTCCTTTTCCCAGGTGAGACTTCTCAGCAGTGGCAGGGCGCGCGTCGGGTGGAGGAGGCGGGGCGGCAGTCGTCGTCCCCGCAACTAGCAGTGTTTTCCCCCTTCAATTGTACTTCACCCTCGGGGTATGCCCCTAAGGGCTCTGTTATTCCCGTCTTTACTTGTACTAGTGTGCGTGTGTTGGGACTGTATCTACAGTGATACGTTGCGGTCTCGCTCTCCCTTCTGCTTCCTTGCATGTGCTTCTAGTTCAGTAGTTGACATTTATTTCCCTTACATATTCTATTAGACTTGTATTATAGCCCTTTTGGGTCTTCGGATCCGTGGGCGGCGACCTCGAAAATTAGGTCCTCGGCTTGGGCTGAGGGTCGGGATCTCGGGGTCGTTATAGTGAAGTTAAAATACAATTAGTATTTGCTTTATGAAACTCGCCTAGCTTGGTATTAGCCAGCTATGCCTCTCCTTCATAAAATTAACTTAGGGGTGCCCAAGATCCAGCAAGGGAGGTCGTTGGTGCACTCGCAGCCAACGGGTTTGGTAGCCAACCTGCTATTGATAACACAACATCATGTGTGTTTTTTTATTAGTTAGGAGAATATTATTATATTTGTAAAACTATAATAAAATATATTTCTCGTAATTTTTCTATTGAATAATATTAGTAATGAACTCTCTCTCTCTCTCTCTCTCGCTCTCTCTCTCTCTCTATTGAAAAATACAGGGAAATAGTGCCGAAGAAAGAAATGCTTTTAACCCTTTCCCTCCTAAACTTGACCACATGAGATGAAAAGTGAATGGGGAGAGAAGGGGAAGGAGAGTTCTCCCCTCAACTTATTTCCCAATCTAAAATATCATTATTTATTACAGGACACATCTTACATGGATTGTAAGAAAGTAATTCAATTAATTGAGAACATATGTATTAACCAATGGGACATGTTATCTACATCAAATTGTAAAATGTGTCCTGCAAATAAACATTTCCTAAAATATGCTAAGGAGTAGCCAGTTAATTAGCTCTCTATGAACACCAACGAAGATGATATGGTAAATTCAAATATCCATATGAGAATGTTTATAAAGAATTTGTAAAGATATTATAATAAGTTAATTTTCAAAAAACAAATCTCAAATATCATAATCTGCACATATTGGGATGATTTTAAATAGGGAGAATTAATTTTAGGTCCCTAGCAATTTCAGGTCCCTGTCAGCTTTTCCCAAGTCATGCGGTCCTTGCTTTATGCAGGACTTATTTTTAAGTCCCTGTTTTTTGTCCCCGTTATCCTCCCTCGGTATCTCAAAGTGTGTAACCGTTATCCTAGAAGTGTGTAAAGGTTACATATAAATCCTGTAATTGTGTAACTTACCCAGTTACACATGTAACTGTGTTACCCAGTTACACATGTAAGTATGTAATTACATACTTACACATGAAACTATGTAACTACATAGAAACATTATAAGTTTGTAACTCTATAATTAGGGCTTACCTAATTACATAGTTACATAGTTTTAGAAGGATTTATCTAATTATTTATAACTGTTATCCCAAAAGTGTGTAAGTATGTACTTACATAGTTACATATAAATCCTGTAATTGTGTAACTTACCCAGTTACACATGTAACTGTGTTACCCAGTTACATATGTAAGTATGTAATTACATATTTACACAGTTACACATTAAACTACGTAACTACATAGAAATTTTAAAAGTTTGTAACTCTATAATTATGGCTTACCTAATTACATAGTTACATAGTTTTAGAAGGATTTACCTAATATTTATAACCGTTATCCAAAAGTGTGTAAGTACGTACTTACACAGTTACATATAAATCTTGTAATTGTGTAACTTACCTAGTTACACATGTAACTGTGTTACCCAGTTACACATGTAAATATGTAATTACATACTTACACAGTTACACATGAAACTATGTAACTACATAGAAATTTTATAAGTTTGTAACTCTATAATTAAGACTTACCTAATTATATAGTTACATAGTTTTAGAAGGATTTACCTAATTATTTTATAATCGATCGTTATCCCAAAAGTGTGTAAGTACGTACTTACACAGTTACATATAAATCCTGTAATTGTGTAACTTACCCAGTTACACATGTAACTATGTTACCCAGTTACACATGTAAGTATGTAATTACATACTTACACAGTTACACATGAAACTATGTAACTACATAGAAATTTTATAAGTTTGTAACTATAATTAGGACTTACCTAATTACATAGTTACATAGTTTAGAAATATTTACCTAATATTTTAATTCGTAATATATCAAAAGTGTGTAACTATATAAGTACGTACTTACACAGTTACATGTGTAACTGGGTAAGTATGTAAATTCTGTAACTGTGTAACTTACCCAGTTACACATGTAAGTATATAATCATGTAAGTATGTAAATTTTATAACTGTGTAACTTACCCAGTTATACATGTAAGTATGTGTAACACCCTGGAAAATTTTAATTGTAAGAAATTATAAATAATATGGTAATTATACATTATGATTGACATTAAATTGAAATAATTAGAATTTGGGCTTAATTAGTGGTAATATACGTTACCTTAGTGTCGTACACAGAGGTATGCGCTCCAACAGGATGACACCGAAAAACTGTAACAAAATAAAAATCCGAGGGCACCATAATTTTTAGAAAAATGTGGAGATATCAGAAATGTAAATATCCAGATTTGTTGACGTACGGATTTTGAGATTAAGCCGACGCAACTATTTTGGGCAATTTAACACCCTGTGTAAAATAAAATCTAAAAATTAAACTAAAATTACCATAATTTGTAAACTTATCACATTAGTCTATGGTTAATATCTTAACATAAATGGACATCGTTTGAATATATAAAAATTTAGACAATTAGACCAGCCGAATTATTGTCCAATTACGGTGGGAAATTTCTGAGATTTTTGGGATGCCTCCTGGGTTCCATTCTGCCTGACAGTGGCTGTTGACAGTCAGGTTGTCGACAGACACTATCAGGACCCCATTTAAACTATTTTTTAATGAAATGGTTATGGTTAGTGTATATGTTTTTACGGCGACTTATATCGCCGTAAATAAGTAGTTAGGTAACACATTTTGTAGGTATTTATAGTGGTATTGTTGCCATAAACACACATTTATGGCGACAAAAATGGTCGCCTTAAATAGATATTTTTTCACTACAAATGTTTTTTACGGCGACATCCGATCGCCATATATAAGTTTTTGTGGCGGTAATGAAAGTCGCCGTAAATAAATATTTACGACAACAATATGAGTCGCCGTAAATACTTATTTATAGCGACTATCCTCAACCGCCGCAAAAGCGCAAAAGCGACGGTATAATTTGCGGCGACTAGTGGCGACATGAATATCGTCGTAACAAATCTTTTGTGGCGACTTTTTTATTAATTACGACGATATAAGTCGCTGTAAAAAGTCAAGTTTCCTGTAGTGAAATTAACCCTCGAAAAGGAAAGATAAATTTAATCCAAACGTTCACATAATTTTAAAATATCCACCCCCAGACGTCAGAAAATCCAAACCGTTTATCTAACTTAAATTAGAATCTAGATTAGATTAAACAGTAAATATCTATTAAAACCCAAGCACGTGACTTTAATAGATATTTACTGTTTAATCTAATCTAGGACTTTATGTTAAAATCTTAAGATCTTAGATTAAAACCCAAACCCTTCTATTAAAAATTAGTTTAAATGGGGTCCTCATAGTGTCTGTCGACAGCCTGACTGTCGACAGTCACTGTCAGGCAGAATGGAACCCAGAAGGCAGCCCAAAAATCTCAGAAATTCCCCACGGTAATTGAACAATAATTCGGCTGGTCCAATTGTCTACATTTTTTATATTCAAACGATGTTTGTTTATGTTAAGATTTTAACCATAGACTAATGTGATAGGTTTACAAATTATGGTAATTTTAGTTTAATTTTTAGATTTTATTTTACACAGGTGTTAAATTGCCTGAAAAATAGTTGCATCGGCTTAATCTCGAAATCCGTACGTCAACAAATCTGGATATTTATATTTCTGATATCTCCACATTTTTCTAAAAAATATGGTGTCCTCAGATTTTTATTTCGTTACAATTTTTCGGTGTCACCCTGTCGAAGCGCACACCTCTGTGTACGACACTGAGGTAACGTATATTAGCACTAATTAAGCCCAAATTCTAATTATTTCAATTTAATGTCAATCATAATGTATAATGACCATATTATTCATAATTTCTTACAATTAAAATTTTCTGGGGCGTTACGCATACTTACATGTATAACTGGGTAAGTTACACAATTACAGAATTTACATACTTACATGATTATATACTTACATATGTAACTGGGTAAGTTACACAGTTACAAAATTTACATACTTACCCAGTTACACATGTAACTGTGTAAGTACGTACTTACGCAGTTACACACTTTTGATATATTACGAATTAAAATAATTAGGTAAATCTTTCTAAAACTATGTAACTATGTAATTATGTAAGCCCAAATTATAGAGTTACAAATTTCTATAATTTCTATGTAGTTACATAGTTTCATGTGTAACTGTGTAAGTATGTAATTACATACTTACATGTGTAACTGGGTAAGTTACACAATTACAGGATTTATATGTAACTGTGTAAGTACGTACTTACACACTTTTGGGATAAAGTTATAAAATAATTAGGTAAATCCTTCTAAAACTATGTAACTATGTAATTTGATAAGTCCTAATTATAGAGTTACAAACTTATAAAATTTCTATGTAGTTACATAGTTTCATGTGTAACTTTACATGTGTAATTGGGTAACATAGTTACATGTGTAACTAGGTAAGTTACACAATTACAGGATTTATATGTAACTCTTATACACTTTTGGGATAACGGTTACACACTTTGAGATAACGGGGGAGGATAACGGGACAAAAAGCAGGGACTTAAAAATAAGTCCTGCATAAAGCAAGGACCGCATGACTTGGGAAAAGTTGATAGGGACCTAAAATTGATGTCAGATCCCTGCCAGGGACCTAAATTTAATTCTCCCTTTTAAATATTAATATTGCTTGATAAATTTAAATAACTTAAAACTCTTACATATTTAAAAGATCAAGATACATAATCCTTTTTTCTCCCTACCTCCTTCCATAATTGCCCAAGAGCTGCTTTTAGAAATGAGAGGACTGATTTTCTAGCAAGATCACACATATTCCCTAGCGAGGTATTTCTTAAAATGTCAATAATAGATATCCCTCCCAATGATTAACTCAATCAATAATGTCTTCTCATTATGTCACGCCCCGATGCGGAATATCAGAACGCGAGGCAGTTGCAAGTAAACAGGTATAGAGCGAGTACTAGACATCAAACCATTGCACAATGAATAATACTAAAGAAAATTCTTCTCATTAATAACTTTTCAATGTCTAGTTACAACCACTAATATCAGAGCCAATCTATAGGGCCCAATTACATTGAAATAAAAGTAAAAGACTGAACTAACACTCTAATCATAATACTAAGACACTGTGGTGCTCATAACATCACGCCTGGTTGTTCCCGTTCTCTTGAGTGTATGGTTCACCCTCGGTCTCACCTGAGAACACAATGACAAAAAACGTAGGGTGAGCGATAACGCCCAGTAGAACTTAAATCTCAATAGTCAAGCAGACTTTAAATAATTAATGCATTAAAGGCAGAGTAACTAATGACAGAGCGAGAGAGTCGAGTAAAAGATAATAGAATAGCACGAGAACAAAATAGCACAACTTTCCAAATATAGCACAAGTGTCGAGTATAGCACAAAATAGTAGGATGGCCATAGCACAAATAGCACAAAGTATAGCAATAGCACAACAAGTATAGTATAACACTTTTTGTCAATGGACAACGAGAGAACATAGTACTTTTGATTGTCATTTAGATAGTCAAGATAGATAGCACTCGAGTGTAATGCCAAACACTCTGATCATTTAACTCCCATGGGCACTAGCACTTTCGGGCGCACATCCCAGGTCCAGATCGGGCCCTTTATATATTGTCAGGCATTAGTTATATTGTTTATCTTTAGACAATTAGTCATTGGCCAATAGAGAGTACCAAGAAATAGATAAGAACACTAGATGAATAGACGAGATAGTAGAGTGAACGTGAATAGATGAGCGAGTAGAGTATAGATGAGAACTAGTGGTCAATTGCACATGAAACGTCGAGTAACGAGCGATAGTAACAGTTGCACAACACGTGCGGTTGGTGTTGACAGTCAGGTGGAATTCACTACCCTACCACTGGCCATGTTACGCACAGTCCAGAGGTCCAGCGTCATTCAAGATAAGAGCAAACTTCTAATAGCCGTTTGGATCATGTTGATCCCGAAAGGGTATCATAGTGTTAGGTACAACCGGCTCGTCGACCATGTGAGAATCTATGGACAGATGAGACTTACGGAGGCCTTGAACAAGGATTCACTAGTCCGGTAAAAGTAGTATCCGATGGAGAGTTCGTCCAAGTCAAGAGAAAGTGTGTATATAGAAACAAGTGCTCGACGTTCTAGAGCAATTCTAGAACAGTGGACCGTCGATAACGGTATTCCCAAAACATCGCGAGAAAACGTAGACAAGTCTATTTAAAATATGGCAATTTAATTACATAAATTACCATATACATTATGAAGTATTTTCATGCCAAATTAAGTCATATTGGGTGGTTCAAGTGTGTGCATGTGACATGAAATTGTAGATAGAAAAGATCATGCGCATGTATTTTAATCACACATAAATGTTTAAATTATGACAAGTGAAATTTTCGGTGTGTATGACTGTTAACCAAGAGTACAAGCACTGTACAGAGTCAGAGCATCAAAAATTGGGGGTTTTCATGTAAAAAACTAGATCGCGATGCACCCCAGTAAGGGTCACGACGGGGTCAACTGAGAGCGCGACATGGGCTTGTACAGATTGCGATGGCCTTGTCAGTTCAGCCAGGCAGGTTGCGACGGGGTCGCATGAGGGTCACGACAGGCTTGTTAGATCGGGCAGCAGATTGCGACGACAGGCCCTGTCGCGATCAGATCACGACGGAAGGCTCTATCGCGATGGCCTAGTGAACGCGGCCTATCAGGCCGTCGCGTTCACAGGGTCTGCGCCCGAGTCCGATAGGGAGAAGACAGTGCATTGGATTGCGAACCTGACTTACCCTATTTTGACACAAGGTGATTTAGAAAATCACATCTATTTGTACAGGCGATGAAAATCATGAAACCAGTTGCGAATTGATCTAGACTCACATGGGTACTTACAGTAAATAGGAATTTAAAAACAGACATGGTTTCAGCATGGTTTAATCATGATACTTCATGTAGAACATGGAACAGTACACAGTTAGGGTAAAAGAATTAATTCACGATGTAGGTTGATGAAAATTAGGGCTTCTAGGGAAAAAAAGAGGTCTAACATGTATCAGTATCCATAATAAAATTTTCGTAGCATGGGGTTTAGTATACATGGAGATCAAGATTTAAAAAGAGGGTTCGGGGTCATGGTGTTTACCGAACTTCAAAAATTAAGAACAAAAAATTTGCTCGATGGAAAAATATGAGACAAGAGGACTTTGGTTTCTGAGGTTTAGATCAACCTACAGACGAAATTGATTTAGTTTTGCTCGTAAGAATGCCTACGTTTGGTCGATTTCCTCTTCTAGAGCTAGATCTTGAAGAACGAGAGAGAGAGCATGAGAAGTGCTTCTTCCCATGAATTCTCCTCTTCCTTGGCCTCTCCTCCTGGTCCAGAAACCCTTGGTAACGAGCTAGGGCCGGCCATGGAGCTTTAAGAGAGTATTTATGTCTCTTCCCTTTCTATTTCCTAATAGAACTCTAACTCCTATTTAATTCCGAGATTTCCTATTTCTCTCCTCTTTCTAAGCATGCCAATTCCAATTTGGGTTAGGTTGGGACCCAAATTCGTGGCCACCTATTAGGGTAGGTTTAGGAATCCAAATCTAACTCAAATTAGTTATTTAATGTATTAAATATCTATTTTCTATTTAAGTAATAATTAAGTTACGAATTTAGGGTATTTTCCTATTAATCCCTTTTAAAAATCCTTATTTTGGCCCATAATTTCTAATGGGTCTATTTAATAAAGCACATTACTTCTTTTCATTTAATGAGTTTTATTTAATTCTCTTTTATTTAATTTTTTAATTACTTTTATTTTTTATTATTAAATTTTTATTTTTTGAAAAATCCAAGTTGCTACACATTATCACATAACAAAAATTTAACCCTTTGAAAAAAAATGATTTTGAAATAATCATTTTCCTTCAGCATCCTCAAATATGCATATACCAATAAAGACAAACAGAAAAAAATAGAATATAAAAAATGTGGTGCGGGCCTTAAACTAGGGTTGGGTGAATCAATATATCGAGCTGAATTGGGTTTGGTTTGGTAAATTGAATTGTTCTAGTTCGGCCTCATTTCAACTCAATATAATCCAACTTCTCATTGAAAGATATAATATAAAATAAAAGATTTTTATTAAAATAATGTTATTTAATAATATTTATCTAAATATACCTAGTAAAAAAATTACAAAGCTATGCCCATTTAGCAACTCTGATTTTTAAATCCTAAATTAAATTAAATTAATGTGATAAATAGAATTAAATTAGAATAAAGAGGGAATAAATGGGAATTTAATCAAAACTCATTAAGCTAAATTAGGAATGGGTTGTACTAGTGGTCCAAACAAAATAGAATGGGCCCAAGTGTGAAGAGCCCATCATGGGATGGGAGCTAATTAAGTGAAATTCATACTAAAAATAGTAATAATTAGTAAAAGTTAAGATAAAGATTAAATGACCTATCTATATATCCTAAAAAGAAGTCCAAGACTTACCCTAACCTTTACCCATGAAATTAACCCTCTCCCTAATCCTATTAGGTAGATAAAGGAGAGAAATAGGGAGATAAATAGGGAAATTCGGAGTTTGAAAGGAAAGGAGGAGTTTTAGAAAGTAAGGACTCTTAAACCACCCTATACACCTCTAATTTGTCCCTACCAAGTCTCATTTCATTGCTGGGACTTTGGAGAATGAAGGGAGAAGGCTGAGGACACGGAGCAAGGAGAGGAAGGAGCTTGGAACAAGGGTTTTCTTCTTCGTCGTCGTCATCAACCCTAGGTTTTTATTACAGTAAGAAAATGTAGGCAATCTCTCAAGCACAAATCACCTAATTTCAGCCATAGGTAGCCTACACATCCATCTTTGAAAGCCCTATGATTTCCCTAATTTTTATGGCTCCATGAAGGAGTATTAAATGTTCTAAACTCTGTCCTTACCATGCACCCGAACCTTCATGATTACTTTCAATCCACGCATGTACTTGATCCCATGTCATAAAAATATTCTCATAAATACTACATGCTGTTAGCTTTCAAACGCCCCTATTTTCCCTTGTGGTGGCCAAATCTGGCCCCCTATACCCATAATGGCCCACTACGGCCCATACACGTCCTGTCAACCGACGTGGCCCCATCTCAAGGGTCACGTTTATCCCAAGACGGTGTGATGATCTCAAGAACACCGCCAGCTTGATCGGACACTGTCAAGCCTCATGGCGGCATGCCCCCGAGCAGGTCGTCTGTTCCTCCGCAACCGAACACCCGCAGAAAGGTTCCGAACAGGAACAGTAGCCTTACTGCGCGGGGCGGCCCTCAACATCACCGAACAGCAGGTTCGATCCCCCTTTGTGGTCACCTGCTCGGAAAGCATCCCCAGAGGCTGCCGAACAGGCTCCCTGGCTTACAGAGCGGCTGTAACCGCCCCAAGTCACGTTCTCCACCATCAAGAGACGTGAACTGCCTGCAGCCTAACGGGCACCAGAGTCATAACTCCTTCGTTATGCGCGTGCGTCAAGGCACCTCCTCAGGCACGATCTGCCGAACGTTACGCACGTTGGCCTCGGCACCAACCCTATAAAAGCATAGGTACAGTACCATGCAACGGTACGTTCTCTTCCTCACGCGAACATTCTCACTTCCGAAACCCCCTGCCTCGCAGCTCTCACTGACTTAGGCATCTGAGGTTTTCCCAGTCTTCACCGGCCTCCTGATCCTTTTCTGGTTTTGCAGGCCTTCGTCCTCACCAGCGATCGTCTTCCCTCTCTCATTCTAGTGGAGGCCCGTTTTGGCTCAGGTCCAAACAGGATCAGACCACCACATTTGGCGCCGTCTGTGGGAACGACGCTGCCATGGCTCGAGGACGAACCTCATACCAGAACGTAGGAAGCAGGGCGACGAGGTCCCATCAGTCACGAGGGGACTCTCGCCGTCGATCCCCCCCTGGTGACGTCGTTATTGCCCCCGTCGATGCTAATCACGACGTCCCAGCACTGCCGGCTGCCGCACCTACAACTGCCCTCGAAGTAGCGGAGCTTCGGGGGCAAATGCAGCAGTTGACAGGCATCTGCCTCGCCCTGCAGGCCCAGTTGGCGGGAGCAGTGGCTCCGGCAGTTTCCCTGCCGCGCGAGCGGCAGGCGGAGTCGTCGCACCGCCGCTCCCTGCGTCCCCCAGGCGCCCCAGGAGCAGCAGGCAGAGTCGCGCGCCGGTCTCACCGGGCCCCATCGGAGGAACGGGCACCGGAGCGCCGCGGGCGTTCGCCCCGCCGCTCTATCATCTCCCCCCGTCCGCCGCGATCGGTCGTGGGAGGCAACTCCAACGCCTCTGGACGAGGAGGCCCCGCCAACTCCGAGCAGGAGCTCGCCAGGCGCCTCAGGCGCGTGGTCGACCTCGAACGCCGCATGGACGCGATGGTTCAGCGTGCGGAGGGCAAGGCTCCAGCGGAGGACGACTTGGACTTCCGCTCTCCATTCAGCAGGGAGATTCTGGAGGCCCTGGTCTCCTCCAAGCTCCCTCTTCCCACCATCGCGCCCTACGACGGCACAACCGACCCGGCCGACCACATCCACGGCTTCGAATCGCATATGGTGTTCCACGGAGCATCAGATGCGGCCAAGTGCAGGCTTTCCCCGCAACCCTCAAGGAGACCGCCAGGGCTTGGTTTGAAACCCTCCCTGCGGGCTCTATCACCTCCTTCCGCCAACTGAAGAAGTCCTTTCGGGACAACTTCCTTGGTGGAAGGTCTCAGCCGCGGACGGCGGCTTCTCTCCTGACCGTGCGCCAGAAGAAAGGCGAGGCACTCTGGGACTTCGTCAAGAGGTTCCGAACAGAGGCGCTTCGCATCTCGCGCCTGGACTCCCTCTGGCCACCAGTGCTCTCATCCAGGGCACTCGTGACGGCTTTCTGCAGAGGACCCTCGGCGTCCAACAACCTGCCACCCTCGCCGAACTACTCTCCATCGCGCAGCGCCACGCGGCCTGCGAGGAGAGCCTGGCGGCGAGCAGGGCCGAACAGGGGAGCAGTCGAAAAGAAGCGGCCTTCCGACAACGGTTCCGACCGAGATCGGAAGAAGGGACGACGCAATGGCGATTCTCCGCGTCGTCCGCGCCCCTTCACCAACTACAACACCCCCCTCACCGTGGCACCCGAACAGATCCTGGCGGAGATCAGGGATGAAGCATTTGTTCGGTGGCCACAAGAATGCGCTCCGACCCCCGGAAGCGCGATCAGAATAAATACTGTCGCTTTCCACCGCGACCACGGCCACGACACCTCCGAGTGCCGCCAGCTTAAGGACGAAATCGAAGACCTTATCAAGCGCGGCTACCTTGGGCGGTTCGTGCGCCGGAACGAAGAGCGCCCCGACGCCGAGACCGCACTCCGAGCAGCCGATCAACAACGAGCCCAATGGGCAGGAGATCAACGTGATCGCGGGAGGTTCGGCGTGGGCGGGGAAAGCACTCGAAGCCGACGCGATTACGCAAGGCGAGTGCATGTCGTAGACAGGCCTGCGACTGTTCGGTCGGCTCCATATCCTGCCAGTCCTGCACGCACACAGCCCGAGAAGGCTATAACCTTCTCGGATGAAGATCTTGTAGGGGTTACGACCCCACACACTGATGCGCTGGTCGTTTCGGCCACCATCAACCACTGTAACGTGCGCCGAATTCTAGTAGATAATGGAAGCGCCCCCGATGTCTTGGCTTATGACTGTTTTGTCCTCATGGGTTTGCGAACCGATCAACTCACCCCTGTAATTCGCCACTCTTCGGCTTTTCGGGAGTTTCGGTCCAGCCCATGGGAAGGGTTCGCCTTCCGATCACCTTGGGAACGGCTCCCAGGGCTGTGACCAAAGTTGTTGACTTCCTGGTCGTCAACAACATGCCTGGATACAATGCTATCCTAGGCAGAGGTCTGATCGGACGCATCAAAGCATACCTTCGTCGCTCCATCAGAAGCTGAAGTTCCCTACTCCGAGCGGAGTGGGCGAAGTGCTCGGGTGTCAGCGTGAGTCCCGCCGTGCTATGTCCTCTCCTTATGGTCTGAGAGACAGCAACCACTCGCTGGTCCGGCTCCCCAGTCTGCCGATCAGCCTTCAACCAGCCGAGGGACGCCTGCTGAAGACTTAATCCCTATTCAAGTGGACGACGACCCCGAACACGTCTTATACGTTGGCGCCTTGTTGACAGAGGCCGAGCAGCAGCGTTACACAGTCTTCCTGCTGGCCAACTTGGACGTGTTCGCCTGGTCTGATGATGAGCTTCCAGGCATTCCCCCGGAGATTATGGTGCATCGCCTCCGGCTGGATCCCCGGATCCCACCAGTTCAGCAAAGGAGGCGACCTGTGAACCGAGAACGGCAAACCGTGATTCGGGATCACGTGGTCAAAAGCCGAGCTGTTGGGCTCCTCCGAGAAGCCCAATATCCAAGATGGATCTCCAACGTGGTCCTCGTACGCAAGGCCAGCGGCAAATGGCGTGTGTGCGTGGATTACAAAGATCTCAATAAGGCAACGCCCAAGGACAATTTCCCTCTGCCGCGCATTGATCAGCTGGTGGACGCTACTTCCGGGCATGAGCTTCTTAGCTTCTTGGATGCCTACTCTGGTTATCACCAGATCAGCATGCACCCCCCGGACCAAGACGCCACGACGTTCGTCACGGACCTAGGCTTATACTGTTTTACCAGGATGCCTTTTGGTCTGAAGAATGCAGGCGCGACTTACCAGCGATTGGTCAACAAGATGTTCGAGCAGCAAATCGGGCGCAACATGGAGGTCTACGTCGACGATATGTTGGTCAAGACTCTTCCGAGTACCGATCACATTTCCGACCTCCAGGAAACTTTCGCAACTCTGCGAAGGTATAATATGAAGCTCAATCCAGCCAAGTGCGCGTTTGGTGTTCGGTCGGTAAGTTCCTCGGGTTCCTCGTATCAAACACGGGAATAGAGGCGAACCCGGAAAAAATCCAAGCAGTGCTTGAGATGAGCAGTCCGAAGACAGTGCGCGACGTCCAACGCCTGACAGGGCGTCTGGCGGCACTGAACCGGTTCATGTCCCGGGCAGCAGAAAGAAGTTTTAACTTCTTTAAGTTGCTCCGAGGCCCTAAAAGCTCCTCGAAGCAAGGGGGGCAAGTACAGTGGACCAACGAATGCGAAGCCGCCTTCACCGAGCTGAAGGCATATTTGGCAGCCCCTCCCGTTCTCTCAAAGCCTGTGCTCGGAGAACCTCTGTTCGTGTACCTTTCGGTCACCGAACACTCTATCAGCGCGGTCTTGATCAAGAAGTAGGAGCGGCGCAGCATCCCGTATACTACATCAGCAGGGTCCTCCAAGAAGCTGAAAGGAGGTACCCCAAGGCGGAAAAACTCGCCCTTGCTCTCGTCACAGCTGGTCGGAAGCTCAGGCCTTATTTTCAGGCACATTCCGTTACAGTGCTAACCGATCAACCGCTGAAGTCCATCCTTCAGCGGCCGGAGGCTTCCGTAGGTTGGTTAAGTGGGCAATAGAGCTGGGCGAGTTCGACATCAGCTTCCGGCCGAGGACGGCGATCAAAGCGCAGGCGTTGCGGACTTCGTGGCGGAATGTACCCTTCCGGCCGAGCAGGATCTGCCGTTGGCAGACGAGCCCCCATGGGAGCTTTATGTTGACGGATCCTCGTGTGTCACCGGAAGCGGGGCAGGTTTGGTCCTCACCTCCCCTGAGGGGTTAGAGTTCCAATACGCCCTCCGTTTCCGCTTTCCAGCCTCCAACAATGTGGCCGAATACGAAGCTTTACTGTCCGGTATTCGCATGGCTAGGCACCTTGGGGCCATTCGGCTTAGAGTCTTTAGTGACTCCCAGTTGGTGGCCAGCCAGGTGAATGGACAGTTCGGGGCAAGGGAACCTCGCATGGCTCAATACCTCCAACAGGTCAAGAGCCAGACAGAGGCCTCATATACTTCGAAGTTATTCATGTTCCACGAGAGCAGAACGCGCGAGCCGATGCACTGGCCAAATTGGCATCTTCAGGTGACATCGCCCCTTCCCGCTCTGTGTTTATAGAAGAGCTCGTCTCACCGAGCACGGAAGTAGATGTAGCTGCCATAGAAACGGGCCCACTAACCCCGAGCTGGGTGGACCCTCTACTGGCCTACTTACTCCGGGGCGAGCTTCCGCCCGAACAGGGCGAAGCTCGGAAAATCAGAATGTGCGCTCAGCACTTCACCCTCGTAGAAGGCAAACTCTACCGACGGTCCCTCGCTAGACCTCTCCTACGTTGCCTCAATCCTGAGGAGGCCCTCGCGCCATAGAAGAAGTTTACGAAGGACTGTGCGGAAGCCACCTGGGGGGCAGAACGCTAGCACGCAGCGCCATCCGAGTAGGGTTCTGGTGGCCTTCTCTTCAGAAGGATTGCATGTCTTTTGTCAAGAAATGCCCAGAATGCCAAAAGTTCGGAGTGCTTATCAAGCAGCCGCCGAACAGCTTCACAGCCTGTTCGAACCGCGCCCTTTCGCTAGATGGGGCATTGACATCTTGGGCCCCTTTCCAGGCCCAGGGCGGAAGGAGTTCTACCCGGCGCAGGCCAGTCAGTCTTCTTCTCACTGCCTCGCTCCTTACGGCCCTGGAACCGTTGGAGAGGTCAGGCGTGGGACCGTAGTCCGGCCAGACTACGGCGGTTACTTTTGTGTTCCTTGTGTCCTACCTCGCTCTGACGAGATGCGAGGGCAGGACCTAGGTCGAGGATAAGACGTCTGTGGACGCACCTGACCGTTTGACTAGTGGTGGTGCTTTCCGTAGCTAGTGTTCCTTGTCCAGGCGGAGTCTCCTCCGTCTGTGTTTACTAGCCGTGTGGTGGTCACGACGAGCAGTCGTACGGAGTTTCCATCGAGAGTACTTTCCGTACCGTGCTAGCTTTAGCTTCGCTTCCGCACTTCCTTTCGTAGTAGAAAAATATAAACTGCCGTCTTTCCTTTATTAATAATTGTTTATCTTCCTCTGCCTGTTTAGAGCCAGTAGGAGATTGGTAGTCCCTACTGAGCTTCTGTTGTGAAGCTCATCCCTCTGTTTTCCAGGTGAGTCTTCTCAGCAGCGGCAGGGCGCGCGTCGGGCGGAGGAGACGGGGCGGTAGTCGAGGTCCCCGTAGCTAGCAGTGGTTCCCCCTCTCAGTGTACGTCACCCTCGGGGTATGCCCCTAAGGGACTTGTCTCTCCCCTTTTCCTTACTTGTACTAGTGTGCGTGCGTTGGGACTGTGCTTAGAGCGGTACGCAGCGGTCTCGCTTTACTTTCCTGTTTCCGCTTGTACGCTTCTAGCT
The DNA here is from genome assembly GCA_014218235.1 of Colocasia esculenta. Taxonomy (NCBI): domain Eukaryota; kingdom Viridiplantae; phylum Streptophyta; class Magnoliopsida; order Alismatales; family Araceae; genus Colocasia; species Colocasia esculenta. The sequence continues at coordinate 138,455,642 of CM024762.1, read as the reverse complement.
TAGCAGTTGACGTTTACCTCCGTTACATATCCTGTCAGACACGTGTTCTAGCCCTTCCGGGTCCCCCTGGTCCGTGGGCGGCGACCGCGAAAATCGGGTCCTCGGCGTGGGCCGAGGGTCGGGTTCTCGGGTCGTTACAGTTGGTATCAGAGCTTGGTCTGACAGGACTTGTAGTGGATCTAAACTGCAACAGTAAGTCCCAACAATAGTACAAGTACACTGCTAGCCGCCTGAGAGGTATTTGTAACCTTTGTTAGTTGTGTTGCCGTGTAGGTCATGGCTCCGCGTAGGCGCAGTCAAGCTAGGCAGCTGGTTGAGCAGCAGGATGAGTCCGACATGCCCGCTCAGGGGCAGGTGCAGGAGGAGGTGTCCGTGGAGGAGTCAGTGGCACAGCCTCAGGGTGCACAGGCAGCAGCAGCAGAGGCAGCGGCAGCAGGTGGGCAGCAGCAGCAGGAGTACCACCCTCAGCCTCAGCAGTATGCAGACTGGTTTCCCATGGCCGAGCAGTTCTTCAGAGCTATGTACCAGGGAGCGTGGCAGCCCGGGCAGGCAGCAGCAGGTGGTCAGTTTCCAATACCTCCCCCGGCAGTACCTGAGCAGCAGGAGGTGGAGCCAGAGGTGGAACAGCCAGTCCGCCAGCAGCGGTCAGGTACCGGGAGTACCCGGTCCGGTCAGCGGAGGGCAGCGGTGTCGGAGGCAAGGACCGCTCTCCTTGAGAGGTTCCTGCGTCTTCGCCCACCGATGTTCCACGGTGAGTATGATCCAGATAAGGCAGAGAGCTGGACCCATGAGTTGGAGCGCATCTTCGAGACTATGGAGTGCGCTGAGGAGGACCAGGTTCGTTTGGCAGTATACCAGCTCAAGGGAGCAGCCCATGAGTGGTGGAGAGTTCAGAGGCAGACTCACTTCCAGGGGCAGCGGTTGGACCAGATCTCTTGGCAGCGGTTTTTGGAGGTCTTCCACGGCGAGTACTTCCCCGACTACGCTCGACGTGAGAGGCGAGACCAGTTCCACGAGTTGGTGCAGGGCAACCTCACAGTTTCTCAGTACCACCAGAGGTTTGTCCGGTTGTTGAGGCATGTGCCTCATGTAGCAGGCAGTGACCAGGCTTGTGCAGAGAGATTTATAGCAGGGCTGAGACCAGACCTGAGGTGGGGTGTGACGGCACACATGTGTACCACCTTGGGAGAGGCCGTGGCGAAGGCCACCGCCTTGGACAGAGAGACTTGGCAGCCTCAGCAGCAGCAGCAGCAGCCGGGAGGAGCCTCTTCTAGGTCCTCGCCGTACCAGCGTCCAGCAGGCAGCCGCGGTAGTGCGACTTCCTCTTCCTCAGGCTCGGGCAGTTCCGGTAGCTCTGGAATTCGCTCGCAGTTCAGGAAGTTGTCTACTCGCGGGGGTGGACGGAGCCGTCAGCAGAGGCGTCAGTCCAGGTTTGCAGAGCAGTCAGTACAGCAGGGTGCTGAGCAGGGCAGTCAGGAGCCAGTGTGCTACACTTGTGGCTTGCCAGGCCACTTTAGGAGGGATTGCCCTAGGGGGCAAGCTCCGCAGCAGCAGCAGCCAGTACAGTACGCGCAGCAGCCACCTCAGTACCAGTACCCTCCCCAGCAGCAGGCACCGCGTCAGCAGCAGAGAGGGCAGTACCAGCAGCAGGTCCAGCAGTTCCCACAGCCGCAGCAGTACCAGCCGTACCAGCAGCAGCAGCAGTTTCCTCAGCAGCAGTCGCCGCAGCAGCAGCCCCAGCAGGCGCCGCAGCGTGGGCGTGGTCGTGGTCGCGTGATGGCGCTCACCCGGGAGCAGGCGGAGGCATCAAACTTGGTTATAGGTACTCTACCTATCCTTGGCAGAGCTGCTCGTGTTTTGGTTGATCCCGGTGCTTCCTTGTGTTTTGCTTCCGAGAAGTTTTACGAGTCTCTTGCTTGTCACACCCTGAGAGGCAGTGTGACGTTGGTCGATCTCCCGTCGGTGACTATGCGTTCCTTGGCTACCTGGAGGGTGTGCAGTCGAGGTTGAGGGTCACCAGTTGCCGGCCAGGTTGTACGCGTTGCAGCTTTGCGACTTCGACGTCATCCTGGGCATGGACTGGTTGGAGGCTCACTCAGCCGTGGTTGATTGCCAGAGGAAGACCGTTCGGTTCGAGATACCTGGAGCACCTGTTCTCTGCTTTCGAGGTATCCGGTCTACCCGTCGGCCGTTCATTTCTTTCTGTAAGGCTCGTCGTTTGATCCGTGATGGCTGCGTTGCTTACCTTGCTTCGGTTTGTTCCTTGGAGCCTAGCGGGTCTTCAGTTTTTGATGTGCCAGTTGTTTCTGAGTTTTCTGACGTGTTTCCGGAGGATCTACCTGGCTTGCCGCCTGAGCGAGAGGTAGAGTTCTCTATCGAGCTTTTGCCTGGTACGATGCCTTTGTCCAAGGCACCTTACCGGATGGCCCCGGCGGAGCTGCGTGAGTTGAAGCGCCAGCTGCAAGAGTTGCTTGAGTTGGGCTTCATTCGTCCGAGCCGTTCGCCGTGGGGTGTGCCTGTTTTGTTCGTGAGGAAGAAGGATGGTAGTCTTCGTTGTGCATCGATTATCGGCAGTTGAACCAGGTCACTGTGAAGAACAGGTACCCGTTGCCGAGAATTGATGATTTGTTTGATCAGTTGCAATCGGCCCGAGTTTTCTCGAAGATCGACTTGAGATCCGGCTACTACCAGCTGCGGATCAGAGAGTCAGATGTTGGTTTGACGGCTTTTCGTTCCAGGTACGGTCACTTTGAGTTCGTCGTGATGCCGTTTGGGCTGACGAACGCACCTGCAGCATTCATGGATCTGATGCATAGGGTGTTCAGTGAGTACCTAGACCGCTTTGTTGTTGTTTTTGTTGATGATATTCTGGTCTACTCGGCTTCTGAAGAGGAGCACGAGGAGCATCTGAGGATCGTGCTAGAGACCCTGCGGAGTCACCGTCTTTACGCCAAGTTCGACAAGTGCGAATTTTGGCTGAGCAAGGTGCACTTCCTCGGGCACGTGATCTCGGGTTCTGGTGTGGCAGTGGATCCGGCCAAGGTTGAGGCAGTGTTGTCGTGGGAGCAGCCCACATCAGTTGCAGAGGTCCGCAGTTTTCTGGGTCTGGCAGGTTTACTACCGGAGGTTCATTCAGGATTTCGCCAAGATTGCAGCACCGTTGACTCGGTTGACGAGGCAGGACACCAGGTTTGTTTGGTCAGAGGACTGTGAGCAGAGTTTCTTGGAGCTGAAGACGAGGTTGACTTCGGCGCCAGTGTTGGTCTTGCCGTCGGGCACCGGTGGGTTCGTGGTTTACACCGATGCGTCGAGGTCAGGTTTGGGTGCCGTGCTGATGCAGCATGGTGGGGTCGTTGCCTATGCTTCTCGGCAGCTCAAGAAGCATGAGGAGAACTATCCCACCCACGACTTGGAGCTGGCAGCAGTGGTGTCGCTCTCAAGTTGTGGAGGCACTACCTGTATGGCGAGGCTTTTCAGATCTTCACCGATCACCAGAGTTTGCAGTACATCTTCACCCAGAGGGATTTGAACTTGAGGCAGCGCCGATGGATGGAGTATTTGAAGGACTATGACCTAACCCTTTCCTATCATCCAGGAAAGGCTAACGTTGTAGCCGATGCTTTGAGTAGGCGCGTGCGCTTGAGTTCGCTGATGGTCAGAGAGTGGAGGTTGTTCGAGGAGCTGTCCCAGGGAGTGTTTGTTCCGTCGAGGACTAGAGACCGTGCAGTGGCTTCCAGTTTGTCAGTTCGGCCATCATTGTTCAGGGAGGTGTTGCAGGCGCAGCGAGCAGATGCAGAGTTAGCAGACATTTTGCGGATGCCGGACGTTGAGCTCAGCGAAGACAGCGAGGTCAGATTCAGAGGCCGCTTGTACGTTCCAGAGGAGGTTCGTGAGGCAGTGTTGTCAGAGGCTCACAGGTCGAGGTATGTCGTTCATCCCGGCTCCACCAAGATGTACCATTGTTTGAGGAGGTCATTCTGGTGGCCAGGGATGAAGAGGGGCGTGGCAGAGTTTGTTGCTCGGTGCCTTACCTGTCAACAGGTGAAGGCTGAGCACCAGCGTCCTGGTGGTGAGCTGCAGCCGTTGCCCATTCCTGAGTGGAAGTGGGACGACATCACCATGGACTTTGTGGTTGGTTTGCCCCGTACCCCGCAGAGGCATGATGGTATTTGGGTGATCGTGGACCGTTTGACCAAGGCAGCGCACTTTCTTCCGGTCAGGATGTCGTGGTCAGTGGACAGGTTAGCCAGACTGTACGTGGACAGAGTTGTTTCGTTGCACGGGATCCCAGTTTCAGTCGTCTCCGACAGAGATCCGAGGTTCACGTCAGGGTTTTGGCGCAGTCTTCAGAGAGCACTGGGTACAGAGTTGAGGTTCAGCACAGCGTACCACCCGCAGACAGACGGTCAGTCAGAGCGGACCATTCGGACACTGGAGGATATGCTGAGAGCGTGCTGTTTAGACTGGGGCGGCACTTGGGAGTCTCACCTCCCGATGGTAGAGTTCGCGTATAACAACAGTTATCACTCGAGCATCGAGATGGCGCCATACGAGGCCTTGTATGGTCGCCCGTGTAGGACTCCGCTTCACTGGTTCGAGGTTGGTGAGAAGCAGCTTTTGGGGCCAGAGTTAGTGCAGCAGTGTGCAGACACAGTCAGTTCGGTCAGGCAGAGGCTTCGGGCAGCACAGAGCAGGCAGAAGAGTTATGCGGATGTCCGCAGGAGACCGCTAGAGTTCAGCGTCGGTGACCTGGTCTTCCTGCGGGTCTCGCCGACCAAGGGGGTCATGAGGTTTGGTAAGAAAGGAAAGCTCAGTCCGAGGTACATCGGGCCTTTCCCTATTACCGAGAGGGTCGGCGAGGTAGCTTACAGGCTGAGTCTTCCGGCAGAGCTAGCAGGTGTGCACAGCGTTTTCCACGTTTCGCAGCTCAGGAGGTACGTTGCAGACTCTTCGCACGTGTTGGACTACTCGCAGCTAGAGGTAGCGCCAGACTTGTCAGTGCCAGAGTACCCAGTTAGAGTGATCGACCGCAGAATTCAGCAATTGCGCAGGAAGCAGATTCCGCTGGTGAAAGTTGTTTGGCAGAACCGCGTCGGTGGCGAGGCCACCTGGGAGCGCGAGGACGAGATGCAGGAGCAGTTTCCTTACTTATTTGATTGATCGGTATGTGGTGATCTCCCCTTTTATCGTCTTCCAGGTTGAGACCGAGTTGTTTTCATTTCGAGGACAAAATGTCTTAAGGAGGGAGGGTTGTAACACCCCGGCCCCCTTGGGCCCTTGGCCCCGTCCTCTGGGTCGCGGCAGGGCGACTGTCGCGACGTGGTTCTGATCGTGAGCAATGTCTGGTTCTGCTTCATATTGCGACGGGGGTATGTCGCCTTCTTGAATGCGACATACCCTATGTCGCCTTCTAGTTTGATGGATTGCGACAGGGGGTGTGTCGCCTTCTTGAAGGCGACATACCCAATGTCGCCTTCCCATCGCGTCGCCCCAGACGCAGTCTGACAGACGTGACAGGCGTCCTTTGTGTCAGTACGGCTCTGGCGGTGTCGGGTGAACGCGACAAGATGGCTGTCGCCTTCACTTTTTCGAATTCCGAGATTTGACCGTTGTCAGTGGCATTGCGACATACCCTATGTCGCCTTCTGGTTCCCAATGCGACACAAGGTGTGTCGCCTTCTCAGGATCGGGCTTAAAACCCGGGCACCCGAGCTCTTTCCCCTCTCTCGCGTTTCCTCTCCCCCTTTTCTCCCTCTCGCCCTCTCAGAGCTCCGGTGGTTTTGGGGGTGCCTCCCCCGTGTTGAGGCGGCCGTGCTGAGGAGGGTGTCGCTCCGTTCGTGCAGGGGTCGCGTTCGTGCCGTGCGGCGCGAGGAGGAGACGTTTCTACCTACGAGAAGGCCCCAACGGGTTCGTTCTTCGCGTGGAGGTAGGGACTCTTGATCCTCTCGCCCTAAGCATGATCCCCTCCCGTCTAGACTGTGGTTCCTGTGTGGTTGGGGTTTGGGGAGTGTGAGTTTCCATGCTCGTGTGAGTGAGGTTTCCTCCGAGCGTAGAATCCATGTTCTTGGGGTATTCGAGGGTGGTTTGTGTGTTTACTAGCTTTCTAGCATGATGAGCATGCTCCCCTCCCTCGTCGTGTAGTGTTTCTCCCGTTTTGGGGAGGTTCCCGGAGAGAGAGCTCCCGGAACCCCCGTCTGGCCTGAAGGCGACATACCTTGTGTCGCCTTCTGACTGGTATTGCGACAGGGGGTATGTCGCCTTCTTGAATGCGACATACCCTATGTCGCCTTCTGGTTTAATGGATTGCTTCAGGGGGTGTGTCGCCTTCTTGAAGGTGACATACCCTATGTCGCCTTCTCAGCCAGAGGCAGGTTGTGCTTCCGCCGCTTCCGTTTTCGCGTTACTATACCCGTGGCACCTGTGCTAGTTCCCTAGTACGGTCTCACACTAGTCGTTCGCCCGGTGCGCGGCACTTGAGGGCTTGTCCCGTACGAGAGGTTGTTACCGTTACCTGGGACCCCCGTCCTCGGGAGCCTGTTGAGGGAGTACTCCGGGCTACGAGTGTGCTCGAGTTGGCAGCCACCAGGCAGACTCTGGAGCTGAGGGGAAAACGGTGGTTAGGACAGTGGCGTGTGAGTCGCTTGCAGAGCTCTCGTGGTTGGTCTGGGACGCCGAGGACAGTTTGGAGTTCTACCGGCGCAGGCCAGTCAGTCCTTTTTCTCACTGCCTCGCTCCTTACGGCCCCGGAACCGTTTGGAGAGGTCAGGCGTGGGACCGTAGTCCGGCCAGACTACGGCGGTTACTTTGTGTTCTTGTGTCCTACCTCGCTCTGACGAGATGCGAGGGCCAGGACCTAGGTCGAGGATAAGACGTCTGTGGACGCACCTGACCGTTGACTAGTGGTGGTGCTTTCCGTAGCTAGTGTTCCTTGTCCAGGCGGAGTCTCCTCCGTCTGTGTTTACTAGCCGTGTGGTGGTCACGATGAGCAGTCGTACGGAGTTTCCACCGAGAGTACTTTCCGTACCGTGCTAGCTTTAGCTTCGCTTCCGCACTTCCTTTCGTAGGTAGAAAGATATAAACTGCCGTCTTTCCTTTATTAATAATTGTTTATCTTCCTCTGCCTGTTTAGAGCCAGTAGGAGATTGGTAGTCCCTACTGAGCTTCTGTTGTGAAGCTCATCCCTCTGTTTTCCAGGTGAGTCTTCTCAGCAGCGGCAGGGCGCGCGTCGGGCGGAGGAGACGGGGCGGTAGTCGAGGTCCCCGTAGCTAGCAGTGGTTCCCCCTCTCAGTGTACGTCACCCTCGGGGTATGCCCTAAGGGACTTGTCTCTCCCCTTTTCCTTACTTGTACTAGTGTGCGTGCGTTGGGACTGTGCTTAGAGCGGTACGCAGCGGTCTCGCTTTACTTTCCTGTTTCCGCTTGTACGCTTCTAGCTTAGCAGTTGACGTTTACCTCCGTTACATATCCTGTCAGACACGTGTTCTAGCCCTCCGGGTCCCCCTGGTCCGTGGGCGGCGACCGCGAAAATCGGGTCCTCGGCGTGGGCCGAGGGTCGGGTTCTCGGTCGTTACAGTGTATGCCCAGGTATAAATGTTATGGATTGCACGGTGTAGTAATATACGTATTATACCTTATACATTGTATGTATATACGTAGTGTAAACACAGTTCTTTGTGTGTTGAGTCATGTTGTGTGTGTATATATATATATATATATATATACATTGTATGCGTATGAAGATATTCATGTACGTGTTATTATCTTGATGTACCTATGTATGTATGTGTAGGATTAGTAGTAAATATTGGATGTTTACATGGTGTAGTGGTGTATACACTATACTACATAGGTTTCATGTGCATATATGTGTGGATTAAGCATGGTTCTGCATGATTTTAAGTTCTGGCAGAAGAGTGTCTTGGCGTCAACATGGATGGACGCCCATGATATGTCAGCGTCCATATCGACTGACGCCAACCCTAATGTAGCCGTCCATGGATGTGGACGTCAATATCCCTAATTTTCTGTGCGCAACAGAGCGCAAAGAGCACTCATTGGGCCAGGCTTCTGATTGGGGAGATGTCTTCCCAACGGCTCTTACCTGTCCCTTCAACCCCTGCACGAGCCCCTCTTGTCCCCTAGTCTATAAAACACATCCCTTTTGCAACCTAGAGAGCTCTCTTGGCTCTTTACTAGAAAGGAAACCCTAACTGAGAGAGAGAAGAAGGACTGACCTTGGAGGGCTTGGATCCGGCGACTGGAGGCGTTTTCTGGTGATCTTCTACGACAAGGAGGAAGGCCATACGTAGGAGAAGGCTTCCCTGGCGTTGGACTGCAGCCTGCAACCCCCTAGAACCCGGAGCAAAGGATTTCTGGAGGCTTCTTGGCGCTGCCCAAGGAGGGCTTCATCAGCTTATTCCGATCTTGTAGATTTAATTGAGAGGCAAGTAACCCATAGATCTCAATCCCATACATGTGTCCTAGGTCCCAGCAAATTTTGTGGATTTTAAATCGTGTCCTGGACCCTCCCTTTCACTCTGTATTTGGAGTTCGGTCTGTGCCCTAGCACAGACAGGAACTTGGCGTCAATACCATTGACGCCAAGATCTCCCATCGGCGTCCAGCGATCGTGCCGTCCAAACCCTTGAACGGCCAGAGGCTGCCGCCAAGTTCTTCAGGATAGAACAGTGAGCTGTTCTTCCTGGTAGATGATTATTTTCGATATGTTTTCGCAATGAGGATATAGTGTAAATTTTATATGCTATGTAAAATAGATAATGTGATGTGTGTGGAAATTTCTGCATTTTTCTGTGGATGGCATGAATTTTTAGATTATTGAAATACATGTTGGGAAAAGATGGATTATGCATGTTCATCTACTGTCTACCTAATTCCTGAGGAATTAAATGCCCTAGATTTTTCTATACCATGTGCATATGTATCAGTCCATGCCCTGGAATTTTGAGAATTTTCCATGACTGTGGGATTTACTGGAATTTCTGTTTTGGAAATGAAAGACATGCATAGAAATTGTAAAATTTACATTAAATTGTGTGTTGTGCAATAAATCAAGGAAAATTTCTGTGATGATGATTATGTTAGATCAAGGTTGTGAATGGTTAAATCTGATGTTCGTGTTATGTTCCATGTTAAAGTGAATTATGAATAGCATGAAACTGAATGTTTTAATTTCTGTAAATGTAATATGATTCAGAAAAATCTGAAAAATTGTATGTGCGATTATAAACCTTAAAATTGTCTGTGGTTAAAATCTCATGTTATTTTGATGACAGTAAGTATTGTTATGGATTTTTAATGTGAAAAATGACTATGTGAGCATGTTAATTGTGACTTGATGTGATTCAGTAAATTTCAGTATGATTATATCTGTATTATGATTATTTGGCAGTTGCAACAGTGAGGTTAAAATCAGTAAATGAGGACTTATGTGTGTATGAATTATGTATGAGTGTGTGCATGGAATGTGAGAGAACAAGTGGTATAGGTGTGTGAAATGGTTAATGTGACAAGATAAACAAGTATGCCCATAAGACACTGCCACCCTAGATGCTTGGAGCTGTACTGTAGTAATGCCCCTACGGGAAAGCTCAATGTGTTATGTGATACCCTAGGAAAGGGTCTTGATAAAGTGTACACCCTGGCAAAGGGTCTTGTAAAATCCTGGAGGTGGACAAGTTCCACTGGTAATGGTGGGAAGGGCTTTCCCCGGTTTCTGCAGGAACTAAGACTTATCACTATGCCGGTGATTAAGTAAGTGAATGTGAATGTGTGTGTTATGTGATCGTCTAATGGTGGTTTGGGCTGTGTCTTGGCATTAAGTGAAAATAAGTATAAGTGTGATGTGAAAAGTGATATGTGTTCATAGCACAAGGTATGTGCAAGATATGTGTAAATGTGGCACATGTTATGTGCAAAAGTGAAATGATAAGAAGTGTGTGAATGTGAAAGAGGAAATAATGGGAAATGTGTGTAAGTATTGTGTGATAAAACCAAAAGTGAGTGTATGTGAAAGCCAAGGTTTATCATATGGTTGTGTGTAATGAGAAAAATAGCATAAGTGTAAATGACAATAGTGTTAATTGATAAATTGTTTATTGATGTGTACAAATGTGTGTGTATGTGTTTATGTATAAATTGTCAATTGCTAAAAGTGATGTTACCATTAGTACCAAAATGTAAGTATATGCTTTCATATTCATGGAATTTGAATGATTGGATACACATGTGTTTAGTATTATGTTGTATAGTTAAAAGTGATCCCTATGTAAAGGTAATATGAATGTGATAAAATTTGTATAAAATCAGCAAGCTAAATGTGAAGTAAATTGTTATGATTGCTGCGAAGTGAGTTAGAAATCATGCTAGGAGTGCCACCTATCTTGTACATGTTTCCATGGTTTAGTTGTGCAACTTTACAATGACTTGGATAAAGCATGAAAACGTGTGAATGTGTATTTTACTCATGTTAATGACACCATGATGTTAGTGATCTTGTTTAGATTCTAGTTTTACATTTGTTTAGATAATTGTTTAATGGAATTTGTTTAGGTTATAGCATGATCATGTATGATTTAACTGCTGAAATTTTATTGTGTTAATTGGTAAAAAGCATGTATGTATTGAATCTTAAGTTACTTGCTGAGTCTATTGTAGACTCACTCTTGCTAAACATTTCAGGAAACTAGCAGCTGAGGAGCTAGCAAGATTTGAAGTGGAGTTGGACAAGGGATTGAAGAGTTGTATTTATATTTCATAAGTATGTAATGCTACAATTGAAATTTGGATTTTGTTCAAATGTACTTGGAGTCGGCTATGTATTTGGAACATTTTGCTCTTATGTTATCTCTTGTTGAACTATACAGACTGTGGTATGTGGATTTAAAAGTTGATGGAATGAGATTCATTTAAATTCCGTTGCATTTATTCGACTCTATTTGTGTATATCTCAGCTCATTTGTTACTTGTTGGGGTATTCTCCCTTGTAGCGGCTTGCTCTCATCCGACGTGGGTTGGTATAACCGTACCGGGTGGAAGTGGGTCGTTGCAGAGATGGTATCGGAGCCTTTGGGTTGAGCTTATACATAAATAGCCATCAACTAAATCACATCTCTAAGTCTTTGTAGTGGATAGCCAGATCCAAGGAGTAATTAAGATAGTACTAGAAAAGTAGTAAGATAATTACATGATAACATGTTAAGTATGAGGATAAATGGAGTTTAACTTAGTGTTTATTTTGTAGCAATGGCTGGAAGGACTCGACGTTCGAGCTTGCCCATTCAAGATGAGGAATTAAGTAGGACTGACGGAGAGCAACATGAAGTACCAGCACCTCAAGGATCGCCTGCGCCACCCCCGCCACCGTTGGCTGATTATGGTACAGTCATGCAAGGGATTGTACAAGCAATACAAACTCAAGCGCAAACACAAGCGGCTCTTCAAACTCAGTTTGAGGCTCAGGTTCCAGCACCAGCTCAACAGGACCATGGTTCAGGAGGTGTATCCGTCATGGAGAGGTTCAAGAGGATGGCTCTACCCTCTTTTAAGGGGAGAGTGAGCCGTTAGTTGCAGAAAGTTGGCTCAGGGAAATCGAAAAGATATTTCGAGCTATCAAGTGTGCAGAGGATGACAAGATCAGTCTGGCGTCATACATGCTTCAGGAGCGAGCGGATGTGTGGTGGTCTTCCGTTCTTCGCACGCGGTTTGAGGGAGTGGAGCTAGAGGTTACTTGGGAAGATTTCATAAGGATGTTTCAGGCCAAGTATGTTCTGAGCATATACAGGACAAAATGGAGCAGGAATTCTTAGCATTGACTCAGGGATCGATGATAGTTTTGGAGTATGAGGCTAGATTTGTAGAGTTGTCTAGATATACACCACACAAAGTTGTTGATGAGAGGCTCAAGGTAAGGAAGTTTGTAATGGGGCTTAGACCGTCAATGAGGGCCAGACTGGCGGCGTTTGACCTAGAACTATGGATGTAGCTCTTAGCGCGGTGTGCAAACAAGAGAGTGAAATGGAGTTGTACTTGGCAGAGAGGAAAGCAAGACTAGAAATGTTGCCAGAACCATTTCAGCGGCAAAATAGGAAGATGAAGAAACTCATGAAAAGACAGCAACCAACTATGATACCAATGGAATCAACCTTTCAGCCAGTAGTTTCGGCCGGCAACGAGAAGCCCGTATGTGTGCATTGTGGCAAGCGCCACGGCGGAGACGTATGTTGGACGAGGTTAGGAAGATGTCTCAAGTGTGGTAGCAAGAACCATCGGATTAAAGACTGTCCGAATCAGAAGAAGAGGTTTGTTCCCGAGATGTTCAAGTAGTAAGGAAGCCACCGGTAGCAATTTAGGCACCGGTCTAAGTTGACTAGAAGCGGCAACGAGATGTCATCAAGGGTACGTGATCCGATCATCAAGGACGAAGATCTCTTTAAGGGGGAGAGGGTGTAAGGCCCGAATTTTTTTTTTTCCCACTTCTATTTTATGTATATGATGTTTACTTGTTCTTGCATAAATGGCGTGCATGAAAATGGTGCATATTATAGATATAAATTTTGCATGTGTATATGCGTGGATGTATATTATTATCGTGAATATGAGTAATTGGCCAATTTTGTGTATAAGGTACCTATTCAAATATTATGCAAGTACCATCTAAATATTGAAGTGTACCTTATATTACCCCTTTCATGGATATTGTGTACGGATATATGAAGTGCATATGTGTATGTACGCATGTATGTTATCTTATGCATGTGATAATTGTGTACCTAATTTTACATATGTAACAGCTTGGTATACTTAGGTATGCATGAGTATATTTAGTTGTAAACGTTGTTCATTTGCATGGTGTAGTTAATGTGTACAGTGTACTTCGTACATTGCATGTACGTATGGAGTGCAAGCAAGAACTACTTTATTGAATAGATTATTCCTGGCTAACTTAATTCATAATTGCCTCCTAATGATTGTGAAGCCTTGCAATTCTTGTCATTTTATTTTGCCGCGTGATTGAGTCACGCTTATGTAAAACCTCATGTACGCATAGGTAGATATCTACGTACATCTTATCTTAGTGTACTTATGTATGCATGTGTATGCCCAGGTATAAATGTTATGGATTGTACGGTGTAGTAATATACGTATTATACCTTATACATTGTATGTATATACGTAGTGTAAACACAGTTCTTTGTGTGTTGAGTCATGTTGTATGTATATATATGTATATATATATATATATATATGTATATATATATACATTGTATGCGTATGAAGATATTCATGTACGTGTTATTATCTTGATGTACCTATGTATGTATGTGTAGGATTAGTAGTAAATATTGGATGTTTACATGGTGTAGTGGTGTATACACTATACTACATAGGTTTCATGTGCATATATGTGTGGATTAAGCATGGTTCTGCATGATTTTAAGTTCTGGCAGAAGAGTGTCTTGGCGTCAACATGGATGGACGCCCATGATATGTCAGCGTCCATATCGACTGACGCCAACCCTAATGTAGCCGTCCATGGATGTGGACGTCAATATCCCTAATTTTCTGTGCGCAACAAAGCGCAGAGAGCACTCATTGGGCCAGGCTTCTGATTGGGGAGATGTCTTCCCAACGGCTCTTACCTGTCCCTTCAACCCCTGCACAAGCCCCTCTTGTCCCCTAGTCTATAAAACACATCCCTTTAGCAACATAGAGAGCTCTCTTGGCTCTTTACTAGAAAGGAAACCCTAACTGAGAGAGAGAAGAAGGACTGACCTTGGAGGGCTTGGATCCGGCGACTAGAGGCATTTTCTGGTGATCTTCTACGACAAGGAGGAAGGCCATACGTAGGAGAAGGCTTCCCTGGCGTTGGACTGCAGCCTGCAACCCTCTAGAACCCGGAGCAAAGGATTTCTGGAGGCTTCTTGGCGCTCCCCAAGGAGGGCTTCATCAGCTTATTCCGATCTTGTAGATTTAATTGAGAGGCAAGTAACCCATAGATCTCAATCCCATACATGTGTCCTAGGTCCCAACAAATTTTGTGGATTTTAAATCGTGTCCTGGACCCTCCCTTTCACTCTGTAATTGGAGTTCGGTCTGTGCCCTAGCACAGACAGGAACTTGGCGTCAATACCATTGACGCCAAGATCTCCCATCGGCGTCCAGCGATCGTTCCGTCCAAACCCTTGAACGGCCAGAGGCTGCCGCCAAGTTCTTCAAGATAGAACAGTGAGCTGTTCTTCCTGGTAGATGATTATTTTCGATATGTTTTCGCAATGAGGATATAGTGTAAATTTTATATGCTATGTAAAATAGATAATGTGATGTGTGTGGATATTTCTGCATTTTTCTGTGGATGGCATGAATTTTTCGATTATTGAAATACATGTTGGGAAAAGATGGATTATGCATTTTCACCTACTGTCTACCTAATTCCTGAGGAATTAAATGCCCTAGATTTTTCTATACCATGTGCATATGTATCAGTCCATGCCCTGGAATTTTGAGAATTTTTCCATGACTGTGGGATTTACTGGAATTTCTGTTTTGGAAATGAAAGACATGCATAGAAATTGTAAAATTTACATTAAATTGTGTGTTGTGCAATAAATCAAGGGAAAATTTATGTGATGATGATTATGTTAGAATCAAGGTTGTGAATGGTTAAATCTGATGTTCGTGTTATGTTCCATGTTAAAGTGAATTATGAATAGCATGAAACTGAATGTTTTAATTTCTGTAAATGTAATATGATTCATAAAAATATGAAAAATTGTATGTGGGATTATAAACCTTAAAATTGTCTGTGGTTAAAATCTCATGTTATTTTGATGACAGTAAGTATTGTTATGGATTTTTAATGTGAAAAATGACTATGTGAGCATGTTAATTGTGACTTGATGTGATTCAGTAAATTCAGTATGATTATACCTGTATTATGATTATTTGGCAGTTGCAACAGTAAGGTTAAAATCAGTAAATGAGGACTTATGTGTGTATGAATTATGTATGAGTGTGTGCATGGAATGTGAGAGAACAAGTGGTATAGGTGTGTGAAATGGTTAATGTGACAAGATAAACAAGTATGCCCATAAGACACTGCCACCCTAGATGCTTGGAGTTGTACTGTAGTAATTGTAGGGTTTCGTATAGAGCGCAGCAGAAACGCGAATCCCTCATGTAGATATCGTTGCCGGCCGTCGGAATCGAACTTAAAACGGTAAACCACGCACAGGCAGATCTCATCTTTACCTTTGCGGGGTTGCGTAACTCCCGAATCCGGGGAGGAGGTGGTGCAGGAGGCGCTGGTGCTTCAAGCCGTTCAAGTGTCCGGCCTCTAGACGTATCCACGCGTGCTCCGGACGCAGACGGGATCTCCTCGTTCTCCACGCGTCTCCCGGATCTTAGCTCCACCATGTGCAGGAGAGAGGAGAGAGAGGATGGGGGCGCCCTGGGAGAGAGAGAGGAGGGCGCGGCCAGGGTTAAGCCTGGAGCTTGACCCAGGGTTTAACTCTCAGCGTATATTTATAGACACCGCGGTTTTTCACAAAAACCCAGTCATTGTCTATAAAGAACACCTTGCCCAGTCTGCACGGAACTCTTATGCGTGTGACCCTCTAGGCCCAACTGCTAGTCCAGTTTTCAGCCCATTAAGCTCAATAACTCTTTATTGACTTATGGTAATTAATTAACATCTCATATTAATTAATTACACAATCAATTATCGTCTCACGATAATTTACCGGGCTTCCAATCAAGTTGGGTGCCAAGCAACACCACTTGATCCTGGAAAGCATTGGGGTTCAGCAACCCAATCAAGGAACCTTTGTGTTATCAGTTACCACGTGACTATAATCCTTCGCTCGTACAATGCTCCCGAGTGCACTTAGGGTATGGTCAACTATCAAACCCTAATGTGTGTACTCACTTGGTTTAGATGCCGCATAACTATATCAGAAAACTCCTTTTCTGATAAGTAGTCTTGCCCTGGACAGGGACTATCAGGCATCCTTCCCTAGAGCATTCACTCTCCTATTACCGAGAGCGAGCGATCCCATATTGACCACACAATCACCTTCGAGGGTATTCCGCTAGATTCGATCACTTAACAGATTAAGACCTCATAGCTAGAGATCTATAAGTCAAGGTCAAAACCTAGAAGTCCACCAACAAGGTGTCCTTGGTGTCTCAGGTCTAAGGACCAATCACGCCACTGTGACAATGAATCTAGCTGGTTGACAGTTAGGTAACATTACCATCCAGCGATTCATAACGGATCAGTTCAGTGAACTCATTCTCTAATGAGCACCTACAGATTCACCTTAGTGTCTCCACACAAGTGACTATGAGACCAGTCACCCTCATCATATGAGTAGGTGCAACCTGTACTAGTCTAACCGGATATCCGATGTCCTTCTCGGATATCCTCCGACTAGGAACAATAAGAATATACGTTTAAAGGACATTAATCTCATTGTTATGATCTCATCATAATTAATATCCATTGCGCATATTCATGGACTTCATAATGAAACGTTAAACGAATTACACAGAATGAATATAAAAGCCTTATTATTATTATCAAAGAACAAGATTGCACAAGTTATGATTGGCTTGAGGACATCCATAACTAACAGTAATGCCCCTACGGGAAAGCTCAATGTGTTTTGTGATATCCTAGGAAAGGGTCTTGATAAAGTGTACACCCTGGTAAAGGGTCTTGTGAAATCCTGGAGGTGGACAAGTTCCACTGGTAATGGTGGGAAGGGCTTTCCCCGGTTTCTGCAGGAACTAAGACTTATCACTATGCCGGTGATTAAGTAAGTGAATGTGAATGTGTGTGTTATGTGATCGTCTAATGGTGGTTTGGGCTGTGTCTTGGCATTAAGTGAAAATAAGTATAAGTGTGATGTGAAAAGTGATATGTGTTCATAGCACAAGGTATGTGCAAGATATGTGTAAATGTGGCACATGTTATGTGCGAAAGTGAAATGATAAGAAGTGTGTGAATGTGAAAGAGGAAATAATGGGAAATGTGTGTAAGTATTGTGTGATAAAACCAAAAGTGAGTGTATGTGAAAGCTAAGGTTTATCATATGGTTGTGTGTAATGAGAAAAATAGCATAAGTGTAAATGACAATAGTGTTAATTGATAAATTGTTTATTGATGTGTACAAATGTGTGTGTATGTGTTTATGTATAAATTGTCAATTGCTAAAAGTGATGTTACCATTAGTACCAAAATGTAAGTATATGCTTTCATATTCATGGAATTTGAATGATTGGATACACATGTGTTTAGTATTATGTTGTATAGTTAAAAGTGATCCCCATGTAAAGGTAGGGGTGTCAATGGGCCGAGCCTGGACCGGGCCTTGTTAGGCCCGGCCTAGGCCCGGTTTTATAAAAGCCGGCCTGGGCCCAGCCCGGCCCGAAAATAAAAAGTATTATTTTTTATTTATATAATATATAATTTTAATATATCTACTATAATATATCTATAAAAAATAATATATTTTACTTATATCTATATTAACATTTAAAAAATTATATGTTTGAGTAGATTTATTGTAGAAAAAACTGCATATAACTCTCTTTCTAAATATAAATTTTATATTTAATATAAATTATATTTATTTTTTCCGGGCCGGCGGGCCGACCGGGCCGGGCCACACAAAGCCCAAGCCCGGCCATATTTTTTTCCGGGCTGGGCCGGACCGGGCCAAAAATTTGTAACGGGCTCATTTTTTCGGCCCAAGCCCAGTTAAAACCGGGCCGGGCTTCCGGGCCTCCGGGCCGGCCCGACCCAATTGACACCCCTATGTAAAGGTAATATGAATGTGATAAAATTTGTATAAAATCAGCAAGCTAAATGTGAAATAAATTGTTATGATTGCATGCGAAGTCAGTTAGAAATCATGCTAGGAGTGCCACCTATCTTGTACATGTTTCCATGGTTTGGTTGTGCAACTTTACAATGACTTGGATAAAGCATGAAAACGTGTGAATGTGTATTTTACTCATGTTAATGACACCATGATGTTAGTGATCTTGTTTAGATTCTAGTTTTACATTTGTTTAGATAATTGTTTAATGGAATTTGTTTAGGTTATAGCATGATCATGTATGATTTAACTGCTGAAATTTTATTGTGTTAATTGGTAAAAAGCATGTATGTATTGAATCTTAAGTTACTTGCTGAGTCTATTGTGTAGACTCACTCTTGCTAAACATTTCAGGAAACTAGCAGCTGAGGAGCTAGCAAGATTTGAAGTGGAGTTGGACCAAGGGATTGAAGAGTTGTAGTTTATATTTCATAAGTATGTAATGCTACAATTGAAATTTGGATTTTGTTCAAATGTACTTGGAGTCGGCTATGTATTTGGAACATTTTGCTCTTATGTTATCTCTTGTTGAACTATACAGACTGTGGTATGTGGATTTAAAAGTTGATGGAATGAGATTCATTTAAATTCCGTTGCATTTATTCGACTCTATTTGTGTATATCTCAGCTCATTTGTTACTTGTTGGGGTATTCTCCCCTGTAGCGGCTTGCTCTCATCCGACGTGGGTTGGTATAACCGTACCGGGTGGAAGTGGGTCGTTGCATGCCATGTATGTCATGAGGCACTAATGCTATCTCTGTTCAAATGGGTTCAAAATAAAAAATAAATGAAAAGCAAAATAAATATGTCCTATTCCTTTTTGTTGATGACTGAGTAACTGGAAATATTGGCGTCTAAAAAACGTATATTTTCATGTCAAAAGGTCATCATTTACCCCTTTGAGACTTGATAATGGATAAATCTTTAGTATCCAGAGACTATAGTGTGTGAAAAGCATTAGTTCTTGAGTGAACAAGATGTATCTCATTTGATAGTTTGTTTCAAAAACAAAATGTGTATATCATTGGAGAATTGTTTTAAAAGAATCACTATTATCCATCATCAAGTTGTTCTTAAAAAGTTGTTTACCTTCAACACACATGATTTTAGTCTAAAAGATTTTTTTTATTTCTTTGGACTTGAAGAATATGGTAGTGTGTAGTTGATTGTTAAATGTATTATATTCCTCAAATCATCATTTTAATGACACAAGTCACTGAATGCTCATATCCTGTTGGATATTGTGTAAAAACTTGAACTCTGTTGAATTTTTGCAAAATTTAACAAATGAATTTTTTAGCCTTTTAAAAATCCTTGAAATGATTAGTCCGCCCATTGTTTATCATTATAAAGATGTCCCAAAAGCTCACAAATTTTTCCATACTCAAATCTCAATTTTTCATCAGGCCAGGTCGACACTAATTACATTTCGTGTCGACACAGATTAGCTCAGGTCGACACTAACCTCCTCTAGTGTCGACACTGAACCCCCTGCCAGAATCTTTTCCGCCGTGGGCGCCGGTTAAGAATTTGTTGTTCCTGCAGGGTAGGTTATCCTAAAACCCCCTTTTCTTCTCCAGGTCGACCAGACAGTCATCTTCTTCCTGGAATCCGGCAGGATTTTGAATCCCCTTTCCACCTCTTCCCTCTTCCATTCAATCTCCATCCATCTTCTCTCATTCCTCACTCTCCATCATCTCCTATTCCACTCTACACTGCATCCATAGCGCACAAGCAGGCTCCTCGCCGTGGAGCAAGAGCAAGGGCTACGGCAATGCCCTTTCCGGTGGATGATGATCCTCCTACTGAGAGGAGAACCAAGAGACCCCATGATCCTGTAGAGCAGCCAGGGTCTTCATCTGCTAAGAGAGGTAGGGCATCCTCTTCTGGTTAAGGTCGAGGGTCTGTGTACCCTAGGAAGGAAATCCTGGATTCTTCTCCTGAAGCCTCTGAGATGTCCACATCTTCATCCTCAGAATCTTCCCAGCCTACTAAGAGAACTCCTTCCAAACCACTAAGTGCAGGGAAGACCATCTTGAAACCCAAGGCAGTGGACTTGGATGATAGTGAGTTGATTGCTGCTTTTCCTGAGGTCATAAACTTCTTCAAATTTCAGTCTTGGTAATCCTTTATCTCAGATTTTCGCATCATATACCCTAGACTTGTCCAGAAATTCTATATGAATTTGGAATGCACTGATGAGGGATACAAGTCAAAGGTCAAAGGAATTGTGATTGATATGCCTACAGACTTAGCAGCCACCATTTTCAAAATTCTAGATGAAGGAGCAGACTACCACAACTTTGAATTTGACCTTCATGAAGCCTACACCATCTTGACTGGATTGCAGGCAGATGAGTC
This sequence comes from Colocasia esculenta, assembly GCA_014218235.1. Classification (NCBI taxonomy): domain Eukaryota; kingdom Viridiplantae; phylum Streptophyta; class Magnoliopsida; order Alismatales; family Araceae; genus Colocasia; species Colocasia esculenta. The sequence continues at coordinate 138,435,381 of CM024762.1, read as the reverse complement.
TGATCCTAAGCAAACCCATGTTACCAAATTCAACACCAACACTTTTCCACCTGTGTTGAGGCTTACCGATCATATGCTCACCACTATCATCACACCTCAAGGTGGTGGGAGGGACAGACTCACAGACATTCAAAGGTTTGTGATATATTGTATGAGCAAGGATATAAAGGTCAATCTCCATGTCATCATGTACCAGATCATCTCTGAGACCACTAGGGCAGATTTGCATAGATCACTTCCTTATGCAGCCCATTTGACTCAAGTCTTCAAACACTTTGGTGTGTCTCTTGAGAATGAGAAGTCTGAGAAAATTCCTAAGTCCAATATCTATTGCTTTAAGCATGTTCAAAAATTTATGGGCTTTAGGATTGTGGGTGATAAGGTGAGGAGAGGGCCAGCTGCAGTAGACGCCCCTGTGGTCCAAGAGGAACAGCCTCCAGTGCAAGAGGATCAGCCTCCAGCTCCAGAGGATCAGCCTCAAGTGCATGAGGACCAACCTCCAATGAATGAGGATCAGCCTCATGTGGCAGCTCAAGTTGATGAACCATTCAATGCCCCTCTTTCACCTCAACTTCAGCCCTCCTCCTCCATGAACCTTGAAACTGAAATTCCATCCTTTTCTCCACAACCTCCAGTTCATGCATCCACATCCTTTGGTGGACCTTCTGTTCCACCAGAGCTATACACCTTTTTAAATGACAAATTTGATGCTTTGAACACCTCCATTCAGACCATGTCAGAAAATTTTGAGTTGAGGATTCAGAGGTTGGAGAACACTGTGTCTGCCAAATTTATTGAACAAAAAGCAGCTTCTGACCATGCAACACAAATGTTTAACAGGCTGATAGGCACATTGGCAGATGCTTCAGTTGAACTAAAAGAGCATCAAAAGGAGTTGGAAATAGTTCTTAAGGGAATTTTGGCAAATTCCCAAGCTAATGTCTTCAACACAAAGGAGACACTCTCTCAGATTTCTAAGACAAGGCTGTCTTTTGCTCATTTGGTAGATGACTTGGAGAGAATGAAGAATTTGTCTGCTCATATTGATGAAGAGATGTCTGCTCTTAAAAAGGAATTCAAAGTTTTGAATAGACCTGCTTGGTTAGCTGGCTCTTCTTCATCTTCACAGCCAATGTCAATAGAGTTCAGTGCCCTTCAAGCTAAAATGTTAGAGAACTCAGAGAGAATGGAACATCTATTGCATACAAGACTTTCCACTATCCAAGCACAAATGAAGTTCAGTCTGGCTTCAATGGAAAAGAGACTGACAGATATTGAGACCATTTTGATACCCATTCCTCCTCCTCCTCCTCCCCATTAATGTAATTTCTTTTGATGATGTCAAAGGGGGAGAAGATAGCAAGAACTTGTAATGCTTTTTAAATGTGTTTTTGAAGATTGCAATGTTCATATTTTGTGAATGAAATGAATAGAAATCTTTGTGTCTTCAATGTGATTGAAAACTTTTTGAATGAATGTGAATGTGATGATTGCTTGTCAAGCTGCTTGACCTCTTTGTGCAAATAATTCACTTCTAGTAACATTGTGTCTTTCATGTGTGTGATCTTTAAATGTTACTAAAAAATGTTCAAAGGTCTTTGACAAGTTTGAATAAAAAGATAACCAAAGGTGCTTAAAATCACTTTTCATCAAAACTTCACTTCTATATAGTTTTAAGGTTGCCATCATCAAAAAGGGGGAGATTGTTGGGTTGAGTGTGAAAACAAGTCATTTCCCCTCATATTTTGATGATGACAAGCTATGATTTTAATGCATAAAAATTGGAACATGTGAAATAGATCACCTGAATTACCAATACTTAAAAAGCATTTTTCCAAGCACATTTATCATTTATATTCATGATAATACATTTAACTAATGATTTATGTGTTATTTTCTCAGGGACAAACATTTTCTTGCAAAGGTAGTGTCGACACAACCATCAATGGTGTCGACACAATGGCTTAGAGCAAAGTCAGAAATGTGAAGAAAAGATCAACTAGTGTCGACACTAGTCCAGGGCAGGTCGACACTAGAGACAGATCCCAGAGAAATATGTTAACAGGCTTCCATCTCAGGTCGACACTAAATCAGATAGTGTCGACACTAGAGAGCCTTCCCAGAAGGCATGTTGTTCAGATAGCTAAAGCAGGTCGACACCAAATGCAGGCAGGTCGACACTAGATAGCTCTCCCAGAAGGCCTGTTTTGCAGTCTGGGACATGGTGTCGACACTGAATCATCTCAGGTCGACACTAGAGACCTCTCCCAGGGAATTGATTTTCCAGTCTGGGACAGTGTGTCGACACACCTCATGGGCAGGTCGACACACTCCGGAATCTCTGTGACTTAAAATTTGTCCTGGACACGTGGCACCCTAGGGAACTGTTGGATTAGCCTTGAATCGTGTGCCCACGACCCCCAAGGGTACATTTGGACTATTAGGGGTATAAATACCATCATATTGGCTATCCAACATGCAAGAACCCTTTCAGAGCCTCCCAGAAGTCCCATTGGCGGCTAGAAGGTTTCTCCTCCCTGTTCTTGCCTTCCTGGTGCTTCCTCAAGCCAAATTCTCATCTACTCAAGCATGAGAAGTGGAAATTGATCGTTGAAGAACCAATTGGATCACCTCAAGGAAGCAGATCAAGTAGAAGCCGACTTCTGTGAAGAATTCAAGGAAGATCCTAAATATCAGATTGCAGAGCATCGTCCAGGAACTTCCAGAGATCAAAGCACTTCACAATTCGACCTTCTACAAGGGAGTACATCTGAAGAGAAAAGCTTATCAATACAATTCTCATTTTCCTTTTCTCTTCTGAGCGATTCTGAGATTGTGCATGGGTTGTTGCATAAGTCTCATGAATTGACTCTTGTTGGACTAGATCTGTTGCTAGAGGATCTGAGTCTTGTGTTTTTCTAGCACGTTGTTTGTGAGCCGTCGAGCTCAGTAGTTTTTGAGTCGTCGTACTCACTGTGTGGTTTGAGCCGTCGTGCTCAATTTGGAGTCGTCGTACTCCGGTTGTTATTTGAGCCGTCGTGCTCAGTTTGGAATCGTCGTGCTCCAGGTGTTTCTTGAGTCGTCGTGCTCAAGGGTGGTTGGAGTCGTCGTGCTCCTGTGTGAGTTGGACTCAGGGTTTTGAGTAGTGTGGCCTCACTGTGTGAGGGGTGGACGTAGGAGTCACTGGAGGTGATTTCCAAACCACCTAAGAAATCCTCTGTGCATTGGTTTGATTTGTGGTTTGCCTTTGTATCTCGCTAGATGCATGCATAGGGATTTCGTTCACACTACTAATTGATTTGCTCACACTCTAATCACTTCAGATTAGTAAATTGATTGGGTGATTTGATCTCTGATTCGAAGTAATTTTAAATTGCTTAAGCTTCCGCGTTAATTGGTATTAGATCTATTCAATCCCCCCTTCTAGATCTGATCCTTCCACCCTTCCGTTCCTAACAGCATAAAGGCTGCAGGAGCATTGGTTAGACCAAAAGGCATAGCAACAAATTCGTAATGTCCATACCTACTCCTGAAGGCCCTTTTGAGGATATCGTCATCCTTGATCCTCATTTGATGATAACCGGATCGAAAATCGATCTTGGAGAAATATTGCGCTCCAGAAATTTGGTCGAACAGTTCATCGATCCTAGGCATTGGGTACTTGTTCTTGATGGTCAATTGGTTGAGTTGACGATAGTCGATGCATAGTCTCATCGACCCATCCTTTTTTTGACAAATAGCACAGGTGCTCCCCAAGGGGAGGTACTTGGTCTAATGAACCCCTTCTCTACAGCTCCATCAGTTGTGCCTTCAATTCCTTCAGCTCGGCAGGTGACTGTAATCACAGGGATTGGCTTCCCCTCGACACAGACATGAATATCAAATATGATAGCATGGGAAAAAGGATGTGATCGCCACCTAGATAAGTTGCCTAATGATATGGAAAGACAATGACTAACTTAAACTAGGAAAAAGGAAGAGAACAGGAAACTGACCTGGTGTCGCAGTCGTCATGGCCGCCGCGTCTCTAGTATCGCGTCAGTGGAAATCGACGCGTCTATGTCGCGTCACCCCAGGCTGTCGCGTTCTCTGAATGCGGGAGAATTGATGTTGTGACCTTCTTCTAGTCCTCCAACCGGCCAGAGCACCAGAGCTTCTCATAGACTTTGCTTGCTTGCCTGTCAATCAAAAGAAAACACAAAGAAAAGACCCTATTAGAACATGTAAAGTGTAGTATCTATTCTAAAAGACGAAATGAGATGGGAGATCATGGTGGGAACGCACCTGGAGTGGTTTTAAACCCCTGTGGGTGTGGGAAAACGTGGGTGGATGGTGGATATGATCTATTTAAAAGGGACATAAAAATGCATGTAGAAATAGAAAAGAGAAAGGGTAAAGAGAATGAGCCCCATTAGGGTGAGTTCCTGCCGTGGATGCAACTCCGATGATGTGCAAAGAGGTCCAGGAGATTGCTAGAGTCGCCCTCTTCACGTTCCTTGCTCCATTGATGGCGAAATGAGTGAGTTATGGGGAGTGGAATGTGAAGGGAATGAAGGGAATGAGTGGCTGCGTGGCTAAGTCTAGTTCAGAGGGAATTTTGGCAGCCCTTCGGGGTAATCATGAGGCTCCCCTCGTCCATGAGGAGGGGCCTTCCTTATATAGAGCTTGGAGTGAGAAAATGTATTATCTCCTTAAAAGGTTTGGAAATAAAAAATGGGGGATAAAGCTCTATCAAAATCGGGTGTAGAGTCCTTAGGGGAGCTTAGGAGAGTCTCTAGGGCCAAGGATCCGTCCAAGGGGTCGGGATAACCCTCTTAGACCAAGTCAAAGTGCATGGGAGGATAAATAGGGTGTGGTTACGGAGGCTAGAGATCTCGAACATTGTCGCGTCAGATCGTAGGGTCGCGACTAGAGACGCGACGGTGCGGGGGGACGCGACAGCATTGCCCACGTGCATGGATAATGCATGGGCTGTCGCGGCGGCCCAACCCGTCGCGACTATAGTCGCGGCGCAACGATGTGTCGCGACAAGGAACCCGAATTATCTTGGATTATTCTCTCTAACCACATGATAAAATAGGAGTCATATTCCTCTAGGGACTCTCAAATGATTGATTTCAGGATTTCAAGGTATTTTTAATGGATTAATGGGCTCAAATCAAGGCAAATGATGGGCTCAAGGTGAGTGACCAATTAGGGGCCCACTAAGGTAACAAGAAATGCGGTTCAACTCATTAGTCATAATCGGGTGTCTACAGATTGCCCCTCCTTGGCTTCTACATTATAGGGGAGCGAAGCGGAAGTGGCGTGGAGATGCCATGAAGTAACGGTGGAACGGAGATGACGCGGAGTGGACTGAAAAGCGGAGGCCAAGGTAAAGAGACACCCGATCTTAACTAATAGGCAATTGGAATCTTTGTGAAAGCCCCGAGTCGGTTGTTCAAGTAGAATGTGAAGAAGAGCACAAGTCTAGACGAGAGGAGAAAAGAAGAGGACGATCAACCCCTCGATTGAGAGGTACCCTAATTGGCCTGCAGGTTTCGTTTTGGAAGGACATGTGCGTGCCAGGCAGGTAACTCATGACTCTGTCCTGGGAGCGGTTCGCAACTAAAACGGATCAAAGGAAAAGGATGAATAATTGGATGGAGAATCCAGACAGGGAAATTCTTGTCAATCTGATGGGAACAACTTGCTCGGAGGCAAACCTTCCGATTCGGAGTAGAATTGGATTTCTTATTTGGAACATGAAGGATGATTGGGCACTCAACACGAGCTCATCAATGGTCAAAAATGAGTCAGAAAAGTTCAAAGTCCTACATGATGCATGCTGGGCTAAAAATAAAAAAAAAATCGTCAAAACAAATGCAAAAAATGAGAAAAAATATAAAATATATCAAGGATAATATTGTTAAGTCAAGTAAGAACGGGTCAAGAGACTACCCGCAACCGCGGTGTAGGCCTGAATCTATCGTCCCCGTGCTTAATTAACTCAACGGCCTATCCAATGATTAACAATGTGTACCTAGATTATCACTATTTTTGGTAAAGGGGAACTCAAATCCCAGAACACATTGAGAACCAGCCGGTCCTTGAAAAGATATAATAGGTAGAATACCATATAGTAATGTGAGGAATAGGGACAGAAATACGATACCTATCTTACCTGTGACGAAACCTTTCTTGATTTTCTGAATTTCTGATTTTTTTTTATTTAGATATAACCATAATGGAATATGAAACACAATTATAAGCAATCAATCAACATATATACACAGCTCAAGGATGAAAACAGCCCCTCGGGTGGAGAGGCGACAGCCGAAACGACCGCGACCTATGTCGCGTCGCAGCGCCCTGTCGCGACATGGTCGCGTCAGATCGCGGCGTCGCGACTCGGACAGAGCTCGGAAAAACTAGGGAACCGGGGTTCCCCCTTATCCTAAGACACCTAGATCAACACTAGGACTCCTAAACCTCTTCTAATCTTATCCTAACATCTAGTCTCAGGATTAGAGTGGATTTCTAACCCTTAAGAATTTATAAATAGAGGGTTGAGGGTGCTAATCCCGCAGCTAACCCCTGGCCTCCTCTGCTCTTCAAGTTCAAACTCTCTCTTCCTCTCTTGCAACCATGAAGAGGAATTATTCGGCTTTTGCAGAAGATATCCCTGCTTACTCCGGCCCAAAAGCTGCTAGGGAGACATATGCCGATCTGAAGCAACTCTCCGCTATCCCGGGGCACATCTACACACGTCCGGAGCTCCAAGTAAGTGCCCCTTTTCTTCCTGAGATTCTGAACTTTCTGCACTGCTCTGCTCTATTTTGCTCTTCTCTTTTCTCCTTTTTTCCTTCCGTTCTTCATGCTTCTTCTTCTATCTCAGATCCTCCCCGGCCAACGGCGATTCTCAAAGATGTCGTGGCTGGTACCCATGCTTGAGTTACTGCCGCCCACGTCTATTGGTCACTTGAAGGAGTGGGGGTTGTCCACCGTCTTCGTACTGGACAAAAACTACAACAAGTTGGTGCATGTGTGGGAGAGTGTCACAGCCATGGTGGAGCTATGGCATCCACAGACCAACTCGTTCATCTTTCCAGAGTTCGAGGCGACGATCCTTTTGGAAGAGTTGGAGATCATGCTTGGCCTCCCACGCTATCAAAGGGGCGAAGAGTTTGCAACCTCCTATACCGTGGACCAGATCAACTCATAGAGCATCCTGACATGCATTACCACAAAGAAGAACGATCTCTACTCTATGACTAGCGGTATGCATGTTACCTCCTCCCGATTGCTCAGTGGATTATTTCTCAGTGTAAGCAGAAGACCACGAACTACACCGCCATCGCCAAGGCAGCTGCCATATGCATTTGCGGCGTCATACTCTTTCCGGAAGCCGACAGTGCCATCTCATTTGGCAATCTTAGCATTATTGACTCCATCTCCGAAGGTATGAAAATTGGGCAAGCCGTCCTGGGTTTTCTTTATGCTGGCCTGACCTCTGTAGCACTCGGGGGTCCCTTCTATGGATCGGTCGTCGCCTTTGAACTATGGATGGGGATGCATGTTCAATTCCGGGCGGTGGAGGACCTGACCATGGAATGCAAGACAATGCTGAACCACCCACTGGTGTACGTGGGCGGGCGGCTTCACATGAGCCCTCGGGCGTGGTGCAAAACGGCTCAAGTGAAGGGCATACAAGCTTGGCGCCAATACCTCCGATGTCTGACCGTGGCGGATTTTGACATGCACCCTCGATTCATGCACGGCCGGACAATCCACCTTCCTCAACGCACTGGACTTGCTTTGAGGCTACTGGGCAACGGGGCGCTAGTTTCCTATAACCCGGACCGCTGCCATCTCCAATGCGGTGCAGCTCGCACGGTGGTTCCACTTCTATCACACTTCCCACCTATCCAAGAGAGGAAGAGGGGCGATGCACAGGACGAACGCGACATGCGCAGCGCCGTCGTCCACTGGGAAGGATGCACGACGAGCGCGATTCAAGCCGAGGTGGAAGAAGATGACGAAGCAATCATGCAATACATTGAAGCTTTGAAGAAAATTCAGCCTGCGGGAGGGAACAATTGATTTGATTTGATTTGATTTGAATTGTAAGCTAGATGATAGTTAGGAAAGGATTTGAAAGTATTGTTTGATTGTTTAGAATGAATTAGAGCATGTAACAGACTTTGCATTTGAATGAAATAGAATGAAATTTTATGCAAACAGAAGGGCTCTGTTGATGACGCGACAGCCAGGGGTGTCGCCTTTATGTCGCGGCCATGCGGGGTGTCGCGACGCTGTCGCGGCAGCCCAGAGGGTCGCGACATGAACGCGACCGCCCGCTGCATCGCGTCATGAACCGATCGATTCAAAAACAAATGCCCCCCCTTTCCTTCTTCCTTTCCGGTTTTCAAAAAACCAAATCTCCAAACCTTGAACCTTTCCCCCAATCCCCTTTTGCATTCCGACCTCCTTGCTAGCTAGACACCCACTCCAAGACAACCCTAACGCAATGGAAGGAGAAAAGGACATCAGTGGAGACTCATCACGAAGGAAACGCCAAGCGGAGCGTCGGAGCTCACGACGGCGGATGGAGGAGCCTCCGGTCGAGGAGGAAGCGCCCGAGGTTGCGATGGGAGAGGAGGAGGACGAGGGGATGGCTCCGGTCGCGAATGTGGAGGAGGAGCGGAGGAAAAGAGCGAAAGCCATGAAAACAGTAAGTGCCCCTTCCTCGAACCTTGAATGGTAGTAGAATAGAGGTAGACGGAGCCCCTAGAGGGCGAATGTAGGGCGAAACGCCCATGAAAATGATGATCAAGCAAAAGGGGCTCCGGCCAGTTTGATTCTGAGAACGCGTCAGCACGACCCGCCGCGACATGGTGTCGCGGCGGGGCGGGGCGTCGCGACAGTGTCGCAACGTCTAGGGCAGACACGACCTTATCGCGACCTAAGAAGGTGACGCGATAAGGTCGCGGTGTCCCGCACCGTCGCGACAAGGTCGCGGCTGCAACAGCTGTCGCGACTTCATCCGAACACAAAAAAAACTTGAAATTGAACCTGAACGAATTTTGCAGGGTGAAATGAGGGCTAGAGTGTCATGGACACTGGTGCTGGCTGCTTTCCTAGCCTTCCCCCCTTTCCAGCGAGAGCGAGTAGAGGAGATGGGGTTCGGGCAGATCTTTAGGATCGAGAGGATGAGGGTGGACCCGTCCCTCACCCAGGCCCTGCGGAGCAGGTGGGACACGGAGGTGAGTGCCTTTGCATTCCCATGGGGGCATATGATCCCTAGCTTGGAGAATGTGAGCCGGATCACAGGGCTTAGAGTCTATGGGCGGGCAGTGAGCGGCTACACCTATCCCTACTATCATGACTTAGCTGAGCGCCTCCTAGACCTCCCAGTAGAGCGCAGGTCCTCCCTAGTGCCTAGGGTATCATTGCAGGAGAGTCTGGGCTTGTACGAGGCGGGGAAGAACGCAGGGGAGAGTGAGGATGAGTACCTGGCGAGGCTAGCTAGGGTCAGCCAGAGGGAGCTTGCGAGCGAGCCCGGGCCGCAGGCGGACTTGGACTTGCGCTGTTTTCTCGTTCTCTTTCTTGGTAGACTCCTGTTTGCCACAAGAGGCGACGCAGTCCACTGCCGCTTCCTGTCCTTGCTAGAGGACCTAAGTGAGGTAGGGGGGTATGCTTGGGGAGCAGCCTTCTTAGTGCACCAGTTCGACGGTTTGAGTGCCTCAGAGCGGCAGACGTCTACGAGCGGCTTCTACCCCTTCCTTCAGGTACACCTTCTCTCCTAACTCTCTTGGATCTAAACATCATTTTGCTTAAACTGCCAACTGATTTGTCTTTCATCTTGTAGGTTTGGGCCTATCTACACCTCCCGGCCCTAGGGAGAGGGGATCTCACACGGTCGGGCTTCGTGCCCATTGCACGCCGTTGGGACTCTCGCCGAGACACCCGTCACTTGGTTGATCAGCTGGAGCGCCTACAGGAGGTCATTAACAGCTACCCTTATCTAGATGTAAGTACCTTTAATCCCTGCCTTTTGAAATTATTTGCTTGAAATGACTGATTACTTCTCTTTTGCAGGTGGTTTGGCAGCCATGAGGGACAGCCTTGGTTGGTGCAGGCCCGCCCCTACTTCGGTAGGTCGGTGTGGTTGCATGCGCTGAACCTTGTGCTACCTCTGAACCTATTTCTGACCCAGCGCTCCCTGGGCCTCAGGCAGAGTGTTGTGGAGTTCCCCGTCCGGGACCAGTTTCACCGGCTGGGTTGGAGTTTTCGGGGACTTCACGACACGACAGACTGGCGGGAGCGCGCGCGAGAGCAGATCGAGAACTGGGAGCGGAAAGGCAAGGGTGTCAGATCGGACGCGACCACTGATGATGCCTACCTCCAGGCGTATGCCTTGAAGTATGGAGGAAAGGTATACAAGAGCACTCGACACCAGGTAAAACTTCTAAACCACGGCACAAAGAATTCGGATTTAATGATTAGAATTGATGATTTGGCAATTCCTTGCAGGTGGACGTGACAGGTGAGATCGCTTGGCTCTGAGCCTTGCTCCAGTCGGCGGTGCAAGATCGGGAGGCAGCCCAGAGGCAGACGGCAGAGCTGGTAAGTACCGAGTTCACTTTCAGCCCCCCCCCCCCCTTGATTTAAGCAAAAAAAAAAAAAATTTTGAAACTGACATGTCTTTTGCATGCAGCGGAGTGAGCTGGAGAGAGTGAGGGGTACCGGAGCAGGCGGTGCTTCCTCCTCTCGAAGCGCAGTGGGCTCTCCATCGCTCATGGAGGCTCGACTGGCAGGGGCAGTGCTGAGAGCTGAGGAGGCTCAGAGGCACTTGGAGGAGCGGGTAAGTTCATTTAAACACTTGAGTCGTTTATTTCCAAATGATGCTGATTGATTACTTGTTGTGCAGGAGAGAGACTTGGAGTTGACTCACGAGCAAGTCATGACGTTGCAGAGCGAGAGGGACCAGCTGCGTATCCGGGCGGAGGCGGCTGAGGCACAGGTGGCGGAGATGACCCGGGAGCTGGCGACGCTGCGGGTACAGAGGCCGCCCGGAGATCAGGAGGAGGTGACCCGACTGCGTGCAGAGCTGTTGGCACAGCAGACACTGGCGCGGGGCCTTCAGCAGATAGTGACGGATATAGGCCGATCACGCAGTCGGAGCCGGAGCGGGGCGAGCGTGAGCAGGGCGACCGGCGCCTCCGTCGGGCAGTATTTAGCAGGTTCCTCCAGCAGGCGGAGGAACGAGGAGGAGGAGAGGCGCCGGCAGGGCGAGGGTAGTGCTCATGAGGGTAGAGGGGGTGGCGAGATGTTGCCACCTCCGGATAGGCGAGAGGGATCCGGGGAGAGTGGCGGTGGACAGTGAGGAGACTTGTGAGCCACCTCCCTCTTATCTATGTACATTTTGTTCATATCTTAGTGCAGTTTTACTTTCATGCCAATATTTATGATAAATGAATGGTTTGCGATTGACACGAGTGAGAGGCGAGTTTCAAACAAGCGAGAGAGAAAGGGAGTCTTGAGCGTGATATTGTACTATGCCCTTGAAATGCCTATTCCTGCACACACTTAGAAGAACAAGTTAGATCTGTTCTTAGGCTCAACCCCTTGCGCGTAAAATGATAAAATCTAACTTCGTAATTGTCAAGGGGCCGAGCCTTATTAAATAGGCGAAAAGACAATGAAAATAATGCGTGTTAAAGAAAAGCAATATGTACACACATTTTTTTATTTTTATTTTTTTATGAAAGCTTTATATTTTAATGATTTTGGGGTTTTTTTTTTGGATTTTTGGATTTTTTTTTTTTTGGTTTTGGGGATCTTTTGATTTTTTTGGATTTTTGGGATTTTTTATTTTTTTTTGTTTTGGGGATCTTTTGATTTTTTTTAGATTTTTGGGATTTTTGATTTTTTTGGAAAATTCTTTTGATAACAACACTTCTTAATGTTGAGCGATTAACCGTGAGCCTTACCTCTATCTCACTTTGGAGAGTAAGATTTATGTGCAACGCATATTCATCTTCGGTTTGCTAAGATTTCTTGCCCCTGTGACAATAATGTTCCAACACAGACCAAGCGTAGAGTTCTTTGGTCATTTTTAGGGAGGATAGGAAGAATATGAATGTGATAAGACTTAGTCTCGGGGTCGGGGTTGCCGACTTGTACGACTTGCAACAAGTAAGCTACATGTGCTATTCATCTTTTGTCCAGGGACTTTAGGGCCACAGTATTTTCTCTTTTGACTGGGGCGTGCGCGCGACCGGGCTCAAGGGCGTCCCGCAGGGAACTGTACTGCCACTCTTTAACATGCCCCTTCATTTTATCATTTCGTCGCTTCATTTTTGTGCTATATACTTTTCTTAGAACTGCCCGTCCCTCCTTGAGACTTCAAATACATGGTCTATACTGTTGCAGATTTACATGTTAGCCTTCCCCTTGCCCCTAGACCTTGTCCGAGTAGGGAGAGAATTGACCTTTTGTTTCCCCGAGCAAGAGCTAAGCGAGAACACTGTATGTGAAGGGACAATGACCTTAGGCTACCATGTTGAGTACGTGATTGCGCATAAATATTATTTCGTCAATATGAGAGGGAGCGAGACACTTGGCAAATGGCTACTTATTAATTGGTGTTGTTATCAAAAGACTATTCATCATGGGTAGAATCTTTTAAGATACAATCCATTCCATGGGTGAGAGAGTTCATCACCATCGGCATTAACTAACCTATATGTGTTTCCCGGGTACACTTCTTTAATGACGTACGACCCTTCCCAATTTGCAGACAGTTTTGATCTTGGACCTCCAGGTTTTATGAAAATTCGCTTCAAAACCATGTCTCCTTCTTGAAACTTACGCTCAATCACTTCTTTTGAAAAGACCTCGAGAGTCTATTTTGATATGAAAGCACATGATCGGCTGCAGCTAGACGTCGTTCATCCAAGAGCTCTAGTTGTGTAAGTAACGCCTCCCAATGTTCATCAGGATTAAGTTCTTTGTCCAACTGAATTCTTAGCGAAGGGATGAGAATCTCGTGTGGACATACCGCTTCCATCCCGTATGTAAGTGAGAAAGGGGTTTGCCCCGTAGGTGTGCGGATGGAGGTGCGGTAGGCCCACAAAGCCTCAATTAGCTTTTCTGGCCAATCAGCGAATTTATTAGACTCACAAGTTTTCTTCAAAATCTTTAAAAGTGTTTTATTCGTGGCTTCGGCCTGGCCGTTGCCCTATGGATAATAAGGAGACGAATGATGCAAAGAAATATTGAACTTCTTACAGAGGTCTTGAAGGTCTTGTAATATGAACTGAGGTCCATTGTCGGTGACGAGGCTGCCAGGTACTCCAAACCGCGCAATGATGTTCTTCATGATGAACCAGCACACAGTCGAACCTTTGATTTCTGCAAATGCTTCTGCTTCGGCCCATTTGTGAAATACTCAGTAGCAGTGAGGATGAAGGATTTTTGTTTTATCTGAGCATTAGGATCACCAAGGGGCCCGATGATATCAAAGGCCCACATGGAGAAAGGCCAAGGAGAAGATAGTGGATGCAAAGAGGAAGACGGAGCATGAATTTTATCGGCATGGATTTAGCATCTGACACACCTACGAACGTAGGTGGCACAATCCTCTTCTAAGGTTGGCCAGTAGTAGCCCTGCCTAAGGATCTTTTTGGCTAACATCTGACCATTCACATGCCCTCCGCATTCACCAGAGTGAGATCCTTCTACTATCTTCCAAGCCTCTTCATCGGTCACTCATCTGAGGAGCATTCCGTTTAGAGCGCGTCTGTAAAGGACTTCACCCACGAGGGTATACTTCAATGCCACTCTACGGATAGCTCGCCTATCTTCTGCTTCAGCTTCTTCTGGGAAGGTACCGTCTCTACAAAATTGTTCAATCTCATGGTACCACGGCCTCTCCTCTTCCATCAATTCTCCTAATTCAACAAGCAACAACTCCTCCGCTTCTTTCTTCTCTGCCCTCAACACGAGGGAGCTCCTGAGGTTTGAGAACCAAGGGCCCTGAGTTGAGGGAGCCTCCAATCTCTGAACAGTGATAGTCTCAGCACTCCGGCTGAGAGGGAAGGAGAGAGACGAAGCTAACGATGCCAGTGCATCGGCCAGAATGTTCTGAGAGCGAGGAGTATGAATGTAGATGAGTTGACGAAATTGCTTGGCTAGGAGTGTGACTAGATCTTGATAAGGCTTGAGTTTGGGGTCACGAGTGCGATAGGTAGAGAGGACTTGCCGAAGAACGAGCTGAGAGTCCCCTATGATCTTAAGGTGACGGGCACCTAAAAGGTAGGCAAGCTTAAGACCGGCTAGGAGAGCCTCATACTCGGAGATGTTGTTGGTGGCGTAGAACTGGAGTTGATAAGCCAAAGGAATGGTGATCCCTTCTGGGGTGAGCAAGACTGCACCTATGCCCCGTCCCCTAGAATTGAGAGCTCCATCGAAATGGAGTGACCAGAAGGGATCGCGAGAAATAAGTGATAGGTTTTGGTCGGGGAATTCCTCTTGAACCATATCACTATGAGGAAGAGGGAGGTGAGCAAGGTGCTCAGCAATGGCATACCCTTTTATGGCTTTCTGAACAATAAAGGAGATATCAAACTGAGAGAGGAAACTTTGCCAGCGTGCCAATCTGTCGGCGAGGACTGGCTTTTCCAGGAGATACCTAATAGGGTCCATTCTAGAAATCAAACTCACCTTATGAGCTAGGAAGTAGTGCTTCAATTTCTGCACTACCCAAACTAGCGCTGCACAAGTTTTCTCCATTGTGGTGAGTTTGAGCTCGGAAGGATTGAATAGCCTAGATAGGTAGTAGACTGCCCTTTCTTTGCCGGATTCATCATGCTGAGCAAGGACAGCTCCTAGGGAGTCCTCAACAGTTGACAGATATAGGATTAGGGGTTTCCCAGGGACAGGCGCCTGAAGCACGGGCGGATTCATAAGGTAACTTTTGAGTTCATCGAAGGCCTCTTGGCATTTAGCATTCCATTCAAAATTAACTCCTCCTCTCAATAGTTCGTAGAAAGGATGACATCTTTGAGAGTGCTGAGATATGAATCTCCTTATGAACTGCAGCCGACCAATCAAACCTCGAAGCTCAGATATGTTTTTAGGAGGAGGCATCTCATTGATTGCCTTGGCCTTGTACGGGTCTATCTGAATCCCCCGTTTACTAACTATGAAGCCTAGCAATTTCCCCGAGGAAACTCCAAACACGCACTTCTTTGGATTCATCTTCAATTGATACTCTTGTGCGCGACGGAAGACTTTGGCCAGCATGGAGGAATGCTCTCTTCGAGTTCTTGACTTCACCACGATATCATCCACGTAAACCTCAACATCAATATGTATCATGTCGTGGAAGATAGCTAACATTGCTCTTTGATAAGTGACGCCGGCATTCTTTAATCCAAATGGCATGACCACATAGCAATATGTTCCCCATGGGGTGGTGAAGGAGGTCTTCTCTTGATCCTTCGGGGCAAGACGAATTTGATTATAGCCGGAGTACCCATCCATGAACGATAGAGTTTGGAACCCTGCCGTAATATCGATCAAAACATCCAAATGAGGTAGCGGGAAATCGTCCTTAGGACATGCCTTATTCAAGTCCCGAAAATCTATGCAAATGCGCACTCTTCCGTCTTTCTTCATCACCGGGACGATGTTTGCCACCCACAAAGGATAGAGGACTACACGGATAAACTTGGCTTTGTGTAGCTTATCAATCTCCTCTTTCATCTTTAAAGCGATGTGGGGGAGGAACCTCCTTAGCTTTTGTTTGACGGCAACTGCCCCTGGCTTCAAAATTAACCTATGCTCCACCAAATCGGGGTCAATGCCGGGCATGTCATCGTAGGACCAGGCAAATGAGTCCTTGAACTCCCTCAACATCTCTATGAGTGCTTCCTCTTCTTCAGGAGGGAGGCCGGAAGCTATGGTTAAAAGCCTGGGATCCTCTTGCGTTCCCACATTTACCTCTTTAGTAGGTTCGTCGACTGCTGAGGTAGGTTCATCGAATCTCCTCATACCACTAGCATACGCCTCAGCAGCATCCTCTATCTCAACACCATTCTCATCTAATGGGTCTTCTTCGGCTACAATTTCATATATCCCAAAGCCGTCGTCTAGCCCTTCCTCTATCGGCATCTCCTCTGTGTTCAGAACTACCGCTTCTTTGACGAACTCTTCGACAGCTAGAAGAGCGCCACATCTATGAACTAAGTCTAAGAGGTATCTACGGGGTACACCACTACCCTTCTTCTTCCTAGACGGGGACGGGGACTCACTAGAAACCACCCCTGAATTTGAGCTAGATTTGATATTTACAGGAGGCTCTGGAGAAGCGTTCAGAGGTTTGATGGAAGGGAAAACAACGGGTGCGGCAGGGCCGCGAAGATCCTCCGATGGAGCTGGAGGAGGAAGCGGGCCACCCGAGCTCAGGGTGCCAGCAACAGCATCGGGGTGTAGGGGAGCAGAAGGCCCTTCACCCGAATTGCCTAGAATGGCCATGTCTGACCACCAGGTGAAGGCACGACTGGAGCGAAAGAATGACGACGATGGCCGCTGGGGAGCAGATGTGACGGGGATCGCCGTCGAGAGTGGGAGCAAGAGAGGGGTGACGGGGATCGCCGTCGAGATCAGGAGTAGGAGGGAGGTGACGGGGATCGCCGTCGGAAGCAGGAGCAGGAGGGGGTGACGGGGATCGCCGTCGGAAGCAGAAGCACGAGGGAGTGTCAGAAGCAGGAGCACGAGGGAGTGACGGGGATCGCCGTCGGAAGCAGGAGCACGAGGGAGTGACGGGGATTGCCGTCAGAAGCAGGGGGACACACACACACATTTTTTGTCATTTGGAATTTTCCCTTTTTTTTTTTTTTTTTTTGATGAAAAAGGAACTACATTAGATTAAATGGCTTCGAAAAAAGACAAGACCGAACCGTTGAAGGAAATGGCGAGGTCGGGTGAAGGACGAATGAATGCCTCAATGGCGGCGGGCAAGATTTGGACAATGAAGGGAAGAGGCAAAGGAATGAAACTAACATTAACATCGAGTATGGATGAAACAAAGTGAGTGGGAGGCCAGGAGAACCCTGGCTAGAACTCCTGTATAAGTATGGGTAACTGATTTGACTGGTTTTCCTCACCAATTCCAGGCAACTGTCGCCTGGCGGTGGTTGTTGATGCTGATAATGCTGCTACTTGTGACACATCTTCTTCACTGAACAGTTGATTGACCGCAGAAATAAGGTCTTCTAATTCTAGCTTTTCTTCCTCAGCTTCTGATTTTTCAAACAACAGACTAACTGATGAGACAACATCATCTTGATCCGGATCCTCAGTATCCTCCTCAGCTCTCTTCTTCTTGTTGGGTCGCTGCTCCTCTAAAGTTTGATAGGCTGATCTTGGCGTTTCTATGGTGGTGTTACATCCGGGCTGAATGGGCCCTCTGACAAAATGCTCATATAAGGACCAAGTGAGCGGTCCATAGTCTGATTGTGGAGGAGATGAGAAAGTGGCCCATCCTGAATATCCAAGGCCACGCTTTGTGAATTTCTTAGCGGTGGCGACAGTCTTTGTAAGGCCCTCTAATTTCCGTCGCATTATTTGTATTTATGTGTGTGTGTCTGTACTTGTGTATGTATGTGCATATTTACGTACGCGTTAATTAGTATAAGTACGTGTGCATGTGTTCATATTAAGTATAAATAATGTATGTATTGCATGATAATAGTATGGATACAATACCGTATGTATATTGCATGTATATATGCATGGTATGCATGGTTTTCTGCATAATTTAGAGTTCTGGCCGAAGGCCACCTTGGCGTCAACCTCTGGCCGTTTATCTGGTGTCAGCGTCCAGACATGGACGCCAACACTTATCCTGGCGTCCAACGATGTGGACGCCAATTTCTCTGACCTGCATGCGCAGCAGAGCTGCAAGCTTCTGAAACAAGGAATGGCCACCCATTGGGGGATGTCCCCCAATGGCTCTGAGGGTGTCCTATCACCCTAGTGAGTGGGAGAGAGACTCTCCTATAGGTTAGACCCGAAATGGCCTCTCCCCACTCTTCCCTTCACCCTTGTAAGAGGAGAAAAGAGAGAGGAAAAACCCTAGGAGGAAAACTGTGAGAAAACCCCATCTTAGCACCCTCAAATCCGACCCCCTTGGAGCTTGATCTGGAGATCTACTGCGACAAGGAGGAAGCTGGAGCAAAGGAGAAGGCTTCCTCATCGACCCCTTGCTGTGGAGCTCATCCAAGAACCCAGAGGAAGGTGATCTTGGAGGCCCTTCTGCAACTTTCTTGGGACTGCCCAAGGAGGTCTTCACCGAGCCCTAGATCCTTTGGAAGAATTTTTGAAAGGTAAGTGACCTATCCATGGTGTTCCCTTATGAGTCTAGGACGGTTTTATGATTTTTAAGCATTTTTCCTCGAGTCCTAGACCCTCCCATTCACCCAAGTTTCAGAGCTCGGGTCTGTGTTTTCTGCACAGACCTGATTCGACGGCAAGGTCCCTAGACGTCCAGATCATGCTTGACGTCCATCGACCATGCCGCTGACCCTGAGTCAGCGGCCAGAGACCGCCGCCGAGTTCCTCAGGACAGAACAGTGAACTGTTCTGCCCTTCTTCTACATTGATTTCGATATGGTTTCCGTGATGAGGATATATGGTAAACCTTATACTCTATGTATATTGTTATTTGTGGTGTGTGAATGAATGTAGGTGTGATGGTGAATGTGGGAAAATGGTATCCCTTAAACTTGTGAGCATGACTTATTGAGATTCTTGAAAATTTTAAGTTTCATGATTAGAATTAGTATGAATGCCTTGGTTTTGGTCTGATCATGAAGGTTAGTGTGTCAGTATGTGTGTTTGAAATTTTGGGTAAATTATCCATGCTTGTGTAATTTGCTAATAAAATCCGGTTCGGTAAAATAAAAGCATGCAAGAATGGTTGTGATGATTAATCTATAGATGTATAATTTAGGGTAGACTATATCTTCTCAGATCATGTATGTGACAAACTCAACAGTAAGTGGCAACATTTCGTGATATGTTAAATTCCATGTTAAGTTAAATTGTGAATGGCATGCTAATTAGGTGCTTTATTTACTGTAAATTTCATGTAGCTCAGAAAAATCTGAAAACTTGAGGGTATAATCTTGAACCCGAAAACAGCATGTGGTTAAAATTTCAGGTCGTTTGGACCAGCAAATAAAAAGTTATGTAATTTTCATGTGAAATGTGATAATTCATGCATATGATCGTAATGTGATTAGATATTGCCTAAACCCAACATGATTAGTGTGTTTACTATGTGTTAAATTCCTGAAATCTGTAGTTCCATGTTAGGAAAAACAGAGTTGTGCATATGAGTGAGAAAGTAAATGAGACACGTGTAAACCATATGTAAAAATCGGTAAAGTGTGTACATGTGTAATTGTGCCAATGTGACACTGCTTCCGTAGAAGGCAGTGGAGCTGTATCAGGGAAAAGTCCCCCTGAGAAAGTTCAGTGTATTAAGTGACCCTAAGGGCATTAGGGGGAAATCCTGGAGGTGGACAAGTACCACCAGTTAGGGTGGAGACTTGTTCTCCCAGTCTGCGCAGTCCAAGAGTCGCCATTGGAATGCCTAGATGGCGTCTATGTGTAATGTGATGTGTATATGTCCTTCTTTGGTGGTTTGGACTATGTGTCACGACACCTAAAATGTGTAATGTGAAAAGTGTAATGTGTATGTGTCCATGTGTAAATGTGTAAGTGACAATGTGAATGTGTATGTGTAAAGTAAACCATGTGAAAGAGGGAATTCGTGTAAAGAAAATGTGAAACTCAAGATGTGAAAAATGTGTTATTGAAACCTATGTGAGACAAATCTGAACCCATGTGAATTCAGTAAATTCATGTTATTATCATCATGTTTAAATGTGCAAAGATGTCTAGAATCCATGTTAGGGATAATTAGTGAACACGGGCACAAGATAGCATGAATGGTTGTTAACATGATATGTTTTATGCATTATTGTAGCTCTCATGCATAGGTTTTCAGCCATGAAACCATATGAAATCAGTAACCTAAAGCATGTGAAAAGGTTCATGTATGTGTTTAAAAACATGTAGGATCCATGCTAGTTGTGTTCCCCTTTCATGTATGTAAAATGTTCATGTTGGTAGCTCTCATGTATAGCTTTTTAAGGATTAGAGTTCCATGAGTAAATTGAATAGAGAGCATGTGATAGGTGAATTTTATTCTTTGAAATCTGAAAGCATGATTCATGTATAAAATTGTAAAACTTTCATAATAGGTTGAGACTTGAATTGACTAGCATGCTATGTGTGGTAAATTGTAAAGGTGCATGTAGAAACCACTAGGACTTGTAAGTGTATATCATGAGTAGTGTTGCTTGCTGAGTCCTTGGACTCACTCCTTGCTTCGGCGTACAGGTGTAGTTGGTGACGTGGCACCTTTGGAGGAGGCAGCAAAGACGGACTCCGAGCGCGGAGATTAGCTAGCGTTGGGAGTTTCTTTGAGATTGTGTATTTCATAAGTATGTAATTGAACATTGTATTAGAGTACTATGAAAAGAATGTAAAAGTGTGGACAATTGTATTTCCATTTCGGCAATTTAATTTATGTGAACTTTAGTTCCTTTTTATGTTAATTGCGAATTGCATGTATGTTTAATGTGGATGATGAATGAATGGAGACTGTTGTCTTTTACTTCCGCTACTCTGTTGTATATTCGCATGTATCTCAGATGTTTGTATCGTTTGGGTAAATGTCCCACTGTGGCAGCGCTCGCTACACTGACGTGGGTTGGTACAACCGTACCGGTATAATGAGGGCCGTCACAGTCTTGGTTTGCCCTTGGAGATGAGCACCCAGGCCTTTTCCTGACTGATAACCCAGCCTAAACATGATGTCCCACCCCTTTGTATTCTTGCTCACATCCTTCCTGACTGCCATTATAGGAGGAGACCCAATTGGGCGGTTAGAAGAGAAAGTATAGGCCCAAGTGTAGTTAACATCAAGCACTGAGATTATGGGCTTATTGGACGGCCATACTGATGGCAGCACTCTATCAACGGCTTCGACTGTATGCGTTGTCGTCATACTCTTTACCTTGACTATCCGCCCTTGGAAAGGGAACTTCAGACACTGATGCGCTGTAGAGGGTACTGCCCCTAATGATTCTATCCATGGGCGCCCTAGAATGGCTTTGTAGGTGTGATCAATGTTCAGCACATAGAACTCCACAGGCATGACGAGAGGGCCTAATTCTGCTTGCAAAGTGATAACCTCGTGACAGGCACGTCGCAAATTGTCATATGCAGCAATAGTGGTAGGCGTGGGCTGCAATTGACGTTCCGATATGTTGCAAGCTCTAAGAGTGCTTAGTGGACATACATTAATGGAGGCTCCTGTGTCCACCAGAGCCACATCGACTGCCACTTTATTTATGGTAAGTGTCACACACAGGGGCATTTTTCTGGCTTCGGGGGCAGCCAACTCGCCATCAGAAAAGGTAATGGTGGGTCCTCTGTTCACTATTGAGAGCACTGAGGGTAGGTTGTCCGGATTCATGTCCTCGCTGACCATGACTCTTTGCAAAAAAGTTCTGAGAGCATCTTGGTGAGTCTGTGATCTCTTAATGAGCTCCAATATGGAGATCTTGGCGGGAGTCTGATCGAGGTGCTTTAGGATGTCATATTGAGTTCCCGGCGCTGGATCAATTTCTTCTGTATCTTGTTGCTGCTGATTGTTGGTTTGCTGACCTGGCATAGGTATGGATGCGTTAGGATACATCCGATGAAACATTCGTCCGCTCCGGAGGGCAAGATTATGGTGGAGTGGAGGGGTAGGGGTGTTAAGGATAGAAGGGTCGGCTAGTAGTGGTGCTGGCGTAGGGGAGAGAGGGGTGTTGTTTGGTGGAGGGATTATGGGTGATATGATGGGAGAATAGGATGGTGAGGTGATGGTGGCAATATGGGGTGTAAAGGGAGGGGGTATGGCGGATGCAGGTGCGGAAACAGTGGGAGTGACGTGAGAAATAGCCAGAAGCTGGCCCACCTCATGGTCGTCATCGAAGACCCACTGGGCTTCTGGTGGTGCATGGTGGATAACGGGGTTAACATGTGCAGGCGGAGGAGGTGATGGAGCTGGTTGAGGGTTCGGAGCAGGTTGATGTTGTGGCATGGGGTTACGGACTATGCCTAGATCGTTCGCCGACTGTTGCGGCTGCTGCTGGTGGTGTTGCTGGTATTGCTGTTGGAAAGGCTGGTATTGCTGTTGTTGTTGCTGTTGTTGCTGTGGCTGCTGTCACCTCTGTTGTTGCTGTTGTTGCCTCTGGCCTTGCTGGTCCCTTAGAGTTTGGATCAACCTCTTCATTTCTGCCCAATCAATCTGATTCTGCTCATGGAGATCGTATATCATGTCCCGGAATTGGAAGCAATCGGACACATTGTGGCCCGGATGACGATGATAGACGCAATACTTTGTTTGATCAGCCGCCATATTCCAATTCGCCTTCTCAGGAGGGAGTCTTAAGGCATTTAGAGACATGAGGGCTGCAAAGACATCAGCTAGAGATTCGGGTAATGGAGGGTATTGGGCTCTCTTGGGCCCATTGGGTTTCCTGGGGGCATAGCCATTTTGAGGCGGAGGAACCTGGGAGTATTGGCGCTGATCTTGAGGGGGATTTTGTCCTTGGGGAGGTGGCTGCCTATTGTTGTTGTTGTTTCAAGACTGCTGGGTTTCCTAGGTATAGGGGGACCTACCTACTGGGCCTTGGGGATTGCTAACGGCACCTACTTATTCATTGGTCTGGATCCCCTCGGTGACTGGGCCTTGCGGCTTTTTAGCATAACGGGCCTTAGGGGTCTCGAACATGGAATGTATAGGCGAGTCCTTGAGTTGGGTTTGAATGAAACGGGCTCGACTATATAATTGCTGCATGGTAGAGATGTCGTTCATGGCCAAGATAGCTCGATAGGTGGGTGTGGCATTGGAGATCAATAGCTTTACTTTCTCCTCCTCAGGCATTGGGCAACGGACCTTGGCGGCCAAAGAGCGCCACCGGTCAGCATAGGTGGAGAAATCTACTTCTGGTTTCATCTTTTCAGCTACCAAATCCACAAAAGAGTATTCGGGTCCCACCCGATCTTGAAACTGCTGCAGAAACCTTTCTTGGACGATTTGGAAGTCCCCGGCTTCCTCGGGAGTCAAAGAATAGAACCACTCTAAGGTTGGACCATCTAATGATTTTCTAAACAAATATGCCATGAGATGGCGGTCATACTTGTGCGGCGCCGATTCATAGACGAAGTCCTTCAGATGAACATAGGGGTCTCCTACCCCAGAGTATCGACGATATACAGGGAGCTCGGACTGGGGAGGCACCCGGAGGTATTGGAAGGATGGAGGGCAATGTCAGCTACCTTCCGAGGATCAATTTGCCTCCAGCGGTCATGAAGCTCCTTCTTCATACTTGTCCATTCTGTCAAGAAATCGGAAGGAGATTGGATCTGATGCGTAGGGACAAGGGAGCGTGGCTGCTCGAAGGAGTGAGACCTCTCGCGAGGAAGCGGAGCTGGTTCGGCCGTATAATATGTAGTGGGAGGAGACCGAGGCCGAACATCTCGTGGGGGGAGGTAGCTTGGTTCTGAAAAATGAATGGCCCGAGGACGGAGAGGTGTAGGGTCTGCCCCAGACGAAGAAAGGTGAGGGGCTGAAGCGATGCGGACGGAGGACTCCGCCGGTCGGGCTGGATTTTGACCCAGGGGAGATAAAGGTTGTTTCCCCTTGGCAGCAGCTATGAACTCTCAGACTTGGTCCGAAGTGAGGTGAGGAAGGAGCTGGCTGAATTGAGAGTGAGAGTCATCATCCCTGGGAGGAGAAGGAGGACGGGATCGGATCCCAGTAATGGAGGGAGGCTGGATACGCCCCGGGAGAGTGGCCATGGAAGGTTGGGCCACTTCCTCGAGCAACCCAAGGGGTAGGGCATCGTCGGCAAGGACTCGAAATTAGTCCATGTCGAAGAGGGGATTATGATAAAGCACGAGGATCGGAGGGGACTGACTCGATCTCCCTAAACAATGACGCATACACCCTCCAACCAATTTGGGGGGACACACATAAACTCTATCACGACAAGAAAGACAAAGAGGAGAAGGGGCATCAAAGCACTCAAGTTATCATGCTTACAACGCAAATTTCTTAAGATTCGAACTTGACCTTTTACATGAATTGATTAAAGAGATGTCACTCGGTCATGCGGTCCCTGATAAGAATGAACTCAAGTGCTCCGGTATGACCAAGGGTGGTACACACTCACTTACGAGGATGGCTCAAACTAAGGGTGCAACTGGTACAACCAGCCCGGCGAACCGCAACGTGCGTATGGCCACGGGGACTTACGGAGGTCCTCGGAAGGCGGGCCCAAGTCAGCCTACGAGTGCTCGTAGGTGAGAGGACTCACTCAACCAAGGGGGAATCTGATCAAATGGGTTTAGCAGCGTATGCAATGGGCCTAAATGCCCGAAATGTATGCACAAGTGATAGATGAGAAACAAACAGGGCGACCAGATGGGTCTCGGGCCGAGTCGCGACGGCCGGATACGCTGCGACCCTATCGCGACAGCGCGAGCGGCCGCGATAATGACAGAGGCCCGAAGACACAGTGGGTCACCAACCCAACTCAAACAGACTACCGTACCAGATGATAAAAGCACCAAACCCTAAATTAATACAGCATGGATCAGGAAGCACCCAAAAACCGATTCATGGATGGAAGCATTAACAAACAGAGTGTACCTGTTGACGCGACGCTCACCGGCGGCGCGACCATGTCGCGTCCATATGCTACGCCGTGACCCGACCGGAAAACTTACAAATAAGAACTAAAAGGAAAACCCGAACCCTAACAGGATTCTAACATCCAAAGACACGACAATATATGGCACATAGACATGGAACAGGGATGCATGATCTTATAGAAGTAGGATAAGGCAGGTATAAGAAGGAAACGCTGACCTGCTATCGCATCGCTAGCCAGCGACGCGACCTTATCGCGTCACCGCGATGCGTCGCGACACGAACCGAGGGGCAAAAAAATAGGAAACAAAGAACAAAAGAGGACTAATAGGGCACCAAAAGGACAAAAAAGGAAGAAAGTATGGCAAGCAAGCAAGTTAGATCTACGAGGGTAGCACTGAAGGTCCCACTGTGATCGCCAAAAGGTGTAATCACAGGGATTGGCTTCCCCTCGACACAGACATGAATATCAAATATGATAGCATGGGAAAAAGGATGTGATCGCCACATAGATAAGTTGCCTAATGATATGGAAAGACAATGGCTAACTTAAACTAGGAAAAAGGAAGAGAACAGGAAACTGACCTGGTGTCGCGGTCGTCATGGCCGCCGCGTCTCTAGTATCGCGTCAGTGGAAATCGACGTGTCTATGTAGCGTTACCCCAGGCCGTCGCGTTCTCTGAATGCGGGAGAATTGATGTTGTGACCTTCTTCTAGTCCTCCAGCCGGCCAGAGCACCAGAGCTTCTCGTAGACTTTGCTTGCTTTCCTGTCAATCAAAAGAAAACACAAAGAAAAGACCCTATTAGAACATGTAAAGTGTAGTATCTATTCTAAAAGACGAAATGAGATGGGAGATCATGGTGGGAACGCACCTGGGGTGGTTTTAAACCCCTGTGGGTGTGGGAAAACGTGGGTGGATGATGGATATGCTCTATTTAAAAGGGACAAAAAAATGCATGTAGAAATAGAAAAGAGAAAGGGTAAAGAGAATGAGCCCCATTAGGGCGACTTCCTGGTGTGGATGCAGCTCCGATGATGTGCAAAGAGGTCCAGGAGATTGCTAGAGTCGCCCTCTTCACGTTCCTTGCTCCATTGATGGCGAAATGAGTGAGTTATGGGGAGTGGAATGTGAAGGGAATGAAGGGAATGAGTGGCTGCGTGGCTAAGTCTAGTTCAGAGGGAATTTTGGCAGCCCTTCGGGGTAATCATGAGGCTCCCTCGTCCATGAGGAGGGGTCTTCCTTATATAGAGCTTGGAGTGAGAAAATTAGGTATTATCTCCTTAAAAAGGTTTGGAAATTAAAAAATGGGGGATAAAGCTCTATCAAAATCAGGTGTAGAGTCCTTAGGGGAGCTTAGGGAGTCCCTGGGGCCAAGGATCCGTCCAAGGGGTCGAGATAACTCTCTTAGACCAAGTCAAAGTGCATGGGAGGATAAATAGGGTGTGGTTACGGAGGCCTGAGATCTCGGACATTGTCGCGTCAGATCGTAGGGTCGCGACTAGAGACGCGACGGTGCAGGGGGACGCGACAGCATTGCCCACGTGCATGGATAATGCATGGGCTGTCGCGGCGGCCCAACCCGTCGCGACTATAGTCGCGGCGCCACGATGCGTCGCGACAAGGAACCCGAATTATCTTGGATTATTCTCTCTAACCACATGATAAAATAGGAGTCATATTCCTCTAGGGACTCTCAAATGATTGATTTCGGGATTTCAAGGTATTTTTAATGGATTAATGGGCTCAAATCAAGGCAAATGATGGGCTCAAGGTGAGTGACCAATTATGGGCCCACTAAGGTAGCAAGAAATGTGGTTCAACTCATTAGTCATAATCGGGTGTCTACAGTGACATCCGGTATGGTTGACGCGATACCGGGGCAGCTCCAGGAGTCAACTCAATGGCGAAGTTGACGTCACGTTCAGGAGGGACTCCAGGTAAGTCTTCAGAGAATACATCTGGGTAGTCCTGGACTATGTGGATGTCTTCTATTTTTGAACCATTCTTTTTGACTATGACGACCGCAAGGAAAGCAAAACATCCTTTTCTTATCATGTTATGGGCTTTTAAGGCAGAGACTACATCCGCTTCTTGTGTCTAATCCCAGTGAATGCTAATTTAGGAAAGTCACTAAACGTTACCCTTCCTTTCTTACAATCGACGCTTGCCCCATATGTGGACAACCAGTCGGCTCTCAATATGACATCATACCCTTCCATGGACATACATACCAGGTCGGCCTTTAGGTTATGGTCTCCGATCATTACATCGGTAGATGGAAAGTATTGGTTTAGTTTCTCCTTCTCCCCCAAGGGTGTTGTGACAGAGAATTCACAACCCATGGTTGTAGGTTTAGCAGTCAGGGTATCAGCAAAGTGTTGAGATATGAATGAATGAGTAGCTCCAGTATCAAATAACACAAATGTTGGCAAAGACAAGACTAGCAGGGTACCTTCTACCATGCTAGCTTCCTCGATGGTTTCTTCATTGTGCAGGTCTTGTTGCCTGCCCTGTTTCTTAGGCATAGCAGTGCACTTCTCATTTTCTTTCAGCATCGGGCACTCGGGTATGCGATGCTCGCGACTTCCGCAGCGCAGACACGCTCTGGCTTTTCTCCAGCACTCATCAGCGGTGTGACCAGGTTTGTCAAAGTGTTTGTAGTGGCTCTTTGTTGGTGTGTTGGGGATGAAGACCTTGGGTTTCCTATCCTGGCTGGATCCCTCAGTTGGGTGGAAAGGACGCTTTTTGCCATTGGTCAGCTTGGCAGATGCTGGTCCCGATGTCATTTCTTTCTTTACGAACTTCCCCTTGATACGGTCAGTGAAGTCCGTAGCATCTTCTAGTAGCTGGGCCTTCTTAACCATCTCGGCATAAGTTTGTATGTCGAGAGGCGCCAGTTGAGTAATGTACTGAGGCTTTAGGCCATTTAGAAAGCGCTTAGCCTTCATTCTCTCAGTATTGATCAGATGTACAGCATAGCGTGCCAGTCTAGAGAACTGGGCTTCGTATTCTGCTATCGTCAGGCTTCGCTGTTTAAGAGCAGCGAATTCAGTAGCTTTCTTTTCCTGTACTCGTTCAGAGAAGTACTTAGCATTATAAGCTTCCTTAAATTCGGCCCAAGTAAATTGGTCGTTTTCCCTTGTGGCTTCCACGAACTCCCACGATGTGCGAGCATCCTTCTCCAATTGGAATGTTGCTAAAAGGAGTTTGTCTCCGTCCGCACATTGCATTACACGGAAGATCCTTTCCGTTTCCTTTAGCCAGTGCTCCGCTTCATCTGGATCCGTAGACCCACTGAACCTAGGCAGGTTCAGACCCCTGAAATTGCGATGCAGCTAGCCTGCACCTGGTTGGTTCCCTCCGCAGTTACCACCGCCTTGCTGGGTGGCTTGTAGTATGGCACGAGTCAGTTCCTGGAGGGACTGTTGCATGCCTCTCATCTGGGCACGTTCCGCAGTCATTGTAGCTACTTAGTTCCTACAAAATAGTTGGATAGTTATAATGCTGATTAAAAGGTTTAATTTGTGCGTGTGAGAGTTTATTTTAGCTAATTACCCATGGTTCTACCCACGTCTCTCATCGGTAGGATTACTGACTCTTAGTCGAGGCTGGTCAACCTAGATCACCCTATACTTAGAATAAACTAGGCTCTGATACCACAAAACTGTCACGCCCCGACGCGGAATATCGGAGCGCGAAGGCAGTTGCAAGAAAAGGTATAGAGCGAGTACTAGACATCAAACCATTGCACGTTGAATAACACTAAAGCAAATCTTTCTCATTAATAACTTTTCAAATGTCTAGTTACAACCACTAGTATCAGAGCCATTCTATAGAGCCTAATTACATTGCAATAGAAGGAAATAACTGACTGCAACTCTAAGATAACATAATGACTCAAGGGTACTCTTGGCTTCACTCTTGGTCATTCCCTTCCTCCTGAGTGTATGTGTCATCCTCGGTCTCACCTGAGAACACAACATCAAATAACGTAGGGTGAGCGATAACGCCCAGTAGGACTTAAATCTCAGGCTCAAGCAGGCTTAAAATAATTAACGCATTTAATGGCAAAGTATCTAAAGAGAGCAGGTACAAGAGAGTCAAAATATAGCAAGGGATAGCACAACAGGTACGAGTATAGCACGAATAGCAGGATGGCCATAGCATAACTAGCACAAGTAAAATAATAGCACGATGAGTATAGCACTTGTTTGTCATTCTAGACATCGAGAGAGTATAGCACGTTTTGTGTTTTGATTGTCATATAGATAGTCGAGATAGATAGCACTTGAGTGTAATTCCAAACACTCTGATCATTTAACTCCCATGGGCACTAGCACTTTCGGGCGCACATCCTAGGACCAGATCGGGCCCTTTATATATTGCCAGGCATTGCTTATATTGTATCTTTAGACAATCAGTCAATGGCCAATATAGAGTACAAAGAAGTAGATGAGAGCACTAGATGAATAGACGAGATAGTAGAGTGAACGTGAATAGACGAGCGAGTAAAGTACAGATGAGAGCTAGTGGACATTGCACGTAATGCGACGAGTAAACAGGCGATAGTAACAGTTTCACAACACGCGCACGTCGTATTGGCAGTCAGGTGGAATTCACGATCTTCCCGCTAGCCATGTTATGCACAAGTCCAGAGGTCCGACGTGATTCAAGGTAAGAGCGAACTTCTAATAGCCATTTGGATCATATCGATCCCTAAAGGTGTAGTGGGTGTTAGGGTACAACCGGCTCGTCGACCATGTGGGAATCCATGATCAGAGGAGACTTATGGAGGCCTTGTGCAAGGGTTCACTAGTCCGGCGAAAGGAATATCTGACGGAGAGTTCACCACAAGCCAAGTAAAGTGTTTATATAAAACAGGTGCTCGACGTTCTAGAGAAATTCTGGAACAGTGGAGCGTCGATATCGGTATATAAACAACGCAAGAAACGAATACAAGTCCTTTAAAATAGGGCATGTAATATACTTCATTGCAATAAAATACCAGATACATTAGGAGATACTTTATGCCAGATTTTAGTCATATATGGGTGGTTCATGTGTGTGCATATGTAAGAGAAATCATAGATAGAAATAAGTCGTGAATATGTATTTTAAATCATTCAATGTAGCTCCATTTTTAAAACAATTATTTAGGAAGTGACAGAAAGAATTTTTATGGGTTTTCATCAAAATTCTTGTGAAGGCGACATAGGGTTGTAAGGATGGCGACAGGGGTAGGGCAGGTAGCGACATGGCCTGCAAAGGGTCGCGACAGGGCTGTCTGCTTAGGCGGCCAGAACGCAACAGGGTGTCCTGTCGCGTTCAGAACGCGACAAGAAAGGCGTCGCGACGGGCTTGAGAAGGTGACATGTCGGGCCGTCGCTTTCTCAGGTCCGTGGCCTGAGTCTGACAAAGCTCTGACCTATCTTGGATTGCTGTCCAGAAACTTGCCTTTTTGACATAGGCTAGTTCAGAAAATCATAACTAATTGTATACACTATGAAAAATCATGAAACCAATTTTAAATTAATCTAGACATGCAGGGGTACTTCCAGTAATTAGGAATTGGAAAGCAATCATGGTATCGACATAGTTCTAATAAGTTGAACAAGAAGCAACCTGATTCCAGGTACAGCAGAGATGAATGATTAAATTCGAGCAACATGCTTGATAAAAATTAGGGCTTTTAGGGGCAAAAGATCCCTAACAACAAGTAGTATCTATAGTAAACTTTTCGTGGCATGGGAACAAGTGTACATGGAGATTTGATTTAAACATGATGACTCGAGGTTATCATGTATGCAGAACTTCAAAATTCAAGAACAAAATATTGGTTCGATGAAAAATTATGAAACAAGAGGGATTTTGTTCCTGGTGATTGGAACTACCTATAGATGGATTTGATTTGGTTTTGCTTGTGAGAATGCCTACCTTTGACTCGATTTGTCTTCTAGGGCTTAGAACTCAAAGAACGAAGGAAGAAGCTTGATGGATCTTCCTCTCCTCGATTTCTCCTCCTCCTTGGCCTCTTCTTTACGTCCAAGAACCCCTTTGCACAAGCTAGGGTCGGCCATGAGGATTTAAGAGGTGTATTTATATAAACACAAGTTCCTATTCCTACTACTACTCAAATTCCTCTTAATTCCGAGATTTCCTAACTCCAACCTTCCTTCCTTGCTTTCCAATCTCTATTTAGGCTGGGAAGAGATCCAAATTCGTGCTAAACCATATGGGGTAGGTTTAGGAATCCAATTCCAACTCTAATTGTCATTTTTATTGCTTTAATAACCCCTTTCCAATTATGATATAATTAAACTTCGAATTTAGGGTATTTTCTTATTATTCTCCCTTTGTAAATTCATATTTTGACCCAATAAATTCTGGAGGGTCCATTAAGCAAAGCCCATTGCTCTTTTCCATTTAATGGGTTTTATTTAATGCGCTTTTCTTTTAAATATCCATTTAGCTAGGTTTTAATTCTTTATTTAAATTTTTATTTTTCTTAAAAATTCAGGTTGCTACATAGATGAAGCTCCTGTTATGATTGAAGGGAACCAGATGCCGGGTCGGTTGTATGCCCTGCAGTTGACAGATTATGATATTATTTTGGGTATGGATTGGCTTGAGACTTATGGAGCAATGTTAGATTGCAGAAAGAAAATGATCAGGTTTTGTCATCCTAATGGTGTGGTATTTGAATACCAAGGTATGCCTTTTTATACCCCTAAGTTTCTAATTTCTACAATTAGAGCTAGAAAGTTGATAAATGTTGGATGTGTGGCTTATTTAGCCTCGGTAAGTCTGGTAGAAGCTAGTCAGTCAGTTGAAGCAGTTCCCGTGGTTAGGGAATTTGCTGATGTTTTTCCTTAAGATTTGTCTGGTTTAGCTCCACATAGGGAGGTGGACTTTACCATTGAGTTGCTGCCAGGTACCATGCCAATTTCTAAAGCTCCATATCGGATGGCACCAGCAGAACTTAAAGAATTGAAAAAGCAATTAGAAGAGCTGTTGCAGAAAGGTTTTATTAGACCGAGTCATTATCCATGGGGAGTGTCGGTATTGTTTGTGAAAAAGAAAGATGGAAGTTTTTGTATGTGTATTGATTATAGAAAGTTGAATGATGTGACCATTAAGAATAAGTACCCGTTGCCGAGGATAGATGATCTGTTTGATCAGTTGCAATCAGCAAAGGTATTTTCTAAAATTGATTTAAAGTCCAGGTACCATCAGTTGAGAATTAAAGAGGAGGATATAGATAAAACAGCATTCAGAACCAGATATGGTCACTATGAGTTTGTGGTTATGCCATTTGGGCTGACCAATGCTCCTGCAGGTTTTATGGATCTGATGAATAGAATTTTTCATCCGTATTTCAACCAATTTATTGTGGTCTTTATTGATGATATTCTGATTTATTCAGCATCTGAAGAGGAGCATGCAGCTGATTTGAGGTTTACCCTGCAGTTGTTAAGGGATAATCAGTTGTTTGCCAAATTCAATAAGTGTGAATTTTGGCTGAAAGAAATTCAGTTTCTGGGTCATGTTATCTCAGCTAAAGGAGTGGCAGTGGACCCAAGTAAAGTTGAGGCAGTGATGAGATGGGAAGTGCCTAAGATAATAACTGAGACTAGAAGTTTTCTGGGATTAGCAGGTTATTATAGGTGCTTTATTCAAGATTTTTCTAAAATTGCGGCACCTATGACCAAGTTGACCAGGAAAGGTGTGCCTTTTGTGTGGTCCGGTGAATGTCAGAAAAGTTTTATGGAATTAAATAAAAGACTTACATCAGCACCTATATTGACATTACCGGCAGGGAGTGGTGGTTTTGTGTTGTATACTGATGCTTCAAGGAGAGGACTTGGCGCAGTGCTTATGCAGCATGGCAAAGTGATAGCTTATGTGTCTAGGAAATTGAAGCCAGCAGAGGAAAATTACCCCACTCATGATTTGGAATTAGCAGCAGTTGTGTTTGCTTTGAAAATATGGAGGCATTATCTGTATGGCGAGATATTTGAGATCTTTACAGATCATAAAAATCTTGAAGTATATCTTCTCGCAGAAAGATTTAAATCTTCGTCAGCCCAGATGGATTGAATATTTGAAAGATTATGATTTCAGTTTGGCTTACGATCCGGGTAAGGCCAATGTTGTAGCAGATGCCTTGAGCAGAAAAGCATATATAAATTTGATGATGATCAAAGAATGTAAGCTGTATGAAGAGATAGTGGAGAACTCCTTATTTGTGCCTAGTAGTCAGCGACGGGCAGTACTAGCTGCTAGTGCTGTAGAGCCGTCTTTGTATTGGCAGATTGTTAAAGCTCAAAGAGCAGATGTATGTTTAACTGAAATTGTAAAAATAGATGATAATTGTGTGGTTAGACTGAGAGGCAGGTTGTTTGTTCTAGCTGAAAGAGAGGTGAAGCAGCGAGTGTTGGAAGAGGCTCATAAATCCAGGTACACTATCCATCTGGGTAGTATTAAAATGTACCACGATTTGAGAAAGCATTTCTGGTGGCCTCATATGAAAAAGGAAATAGCAGAGTTTGTTGCAAGATGTGCTATCTGTCAACAGATTAAAGCAGAACATCAGAAACCTGGAGGTTTATTGCAACCGTTGCCCATTCCACAGTGGTAATGGGATGATATTGCCATGGACTTTGTGGCAGGTTTACCAAGATCGGGTTCCGGGCATAATGGAATTTGGGTATTTGTTGATAGATTGACTAAGGTGTGCAGATTAGTGGCAGTAAGTATGTCTTGGACAGTGGACAGACTAGCAAAGATTTATGTTGAAAGAATTGTTCCATTGCATGGTATTCCGAAGACTATTGTGTCCGATAGAGATCCAAGATTTACTTCTGCTTTTTGGAGAAGTCTGCAGAAAGTAATTGGTACTGAGCTGAGATATAGCTCCGCTTATCATCCCCAAACAGATGGTCAGACAGAAAGGACTATCCAGACGATTGAAGATATGTTGCGAGCTTGTTGTTTAGTTTGGGGAGGTAATTGGGAGCATCATTTGGGAATGGTTGAGTTTGCCTATAATAATAGTTATCATACCAGTCTTGGGATGGCACCGTATGAAGCTTTATATGGAAGGCCATATAGAACCCCATTGAACTGGCATGAAGTGGGAGAAAGGTAATTAGTGGGTCCTAAATTTATTCAGCAAACCATAGAAATAGTAAAGCTTATTAAGGAAAAATTGTAGGCAGCTCAAAGAAGGCAAAAATGTTATGCAGATAACTGGAGGAGACCACTTCAGTTTGAAGTGGGAGATTTTGTTTTCTTGAGAGTTTCCCCGAGTAAAGGTATTATGAGGTTTGGTAAGACTGGAAAATTGAGCCCAAGGTATGTGGGACCTTTCCAGGTAATCGAGAGAATTGGGGAAACAGCTTATAGATTGGATTTGCCAACAGATTTTGCGGATGTCCATGATATATTTCATGTTTCTATATTAAGAAAGTGTATTGAAGATCCAGCTCAAATAATCAGTTATCAAGGTGATGACCTGAGGCCGGATATGACCATGCCAGAGTATCTGGTGCAAATCACGGATCGAAAGATAAAGAAGCTGAGAAATAAAGAAATTGAATTAGTTAAAGTGAGATGGGAAAATAGGTTGGGTGGTGAGGATACCTGGGAGTTAGCCGAGGAGATGACTAAAGGGTATCCCTATCTGTTTGAATAAGGTTTTGTATTTCTTTTTAGATGATAGTACTTGTAAAAGTGTGTATGTTTAAAAGTGTGTATGTTTAAGTTGTTTA
The DNA here is from genome assembly GCA_014218235.1 of Colocasia esculenta. Taxonomy (NCBI): domain Eukaryota; kingdom Viridiplantae; phylum Streptophyta; class Magnoliopsida; order Alismatales; family Araceae; genus Colocasia; species Colocasia esculenta. The sequence goes on along the minus strand of CM024762.1, from coordinate 138,400,779 downwards.
ACTTTGAGTTGTGTTATGAATTTTGAGGTCGAAATTTTCTTTTCAGATGATAGTAATGTAACATCGCGTGCTTTTCGGATCCTTGCGGATCATGTGTGTAATGGTTGTGAAGGCCATTGTGAGGCCAATGTGGTTTGGTCGTGTGGTGTGTGTAGGTGTGGTGCAGGTTGGGTCCTGAAATAAAATAGGACCTGCTGTAGTTGAGTAGGGGTTGACGGCCAGGTGTGGTCGTTGACTGATTGGCGTCTATGTATATTGACGTTTACTATATGAACTTGGCGACAAGGGATATGGACGTCTAACCTTGGCGGTCTGATTGGCGACAGCCTTGTTGACGCCAACCTGTACGACCTGCAGAATATAGGTCTGCCCGAGTATAGTTCCTTCACTCCATTCTCCCTCTCCCTTGCTCTGTTTTCATGCCTCTTGCTTCCCCACTACTTCCAAGAGCTGTATAAGGATAATTGGAGGAACGTGGAACGCGATACGGTGACGAATCGGCCAAGGAAACGCCAGAATGTGGTGTAATTGCCGTAGGAGCTCGCGGAGGGTTCGGTGTGGATCGAGAGAATTTAGGAGGTTTAAGTGCGTATTGAGGTAGGGAATGATCCCTTTAGTTCCTATAGGTTGTGATAATGCAATTGGAAAGCATGAATCTGCATGATAATTGTGTTTTTGGGTAATGGTATCCATGCGGGGTACATGGGTGGTTTGAGTAATTTGAAGAATGAAACATGTTGTTTCGGTTTGATTAGAATGCATGCATGTTAGAGGAAGTGTTTCCTTGTGTTTGCCTGCAGGTTTTAGGGCCGAGGACACTTGTGGAGTCGGCCTAGGTGTGAGAACTGGAGTTGAGGAGCTTAGCGTCAACATCATTTGACGCCAGGTTCTTCAGTTGGGAGCTTAACGGCCAAAAACCTTGCCGTTTATGTCCCATCGACGACAGTCGATGTTGCCGCCATCATGCTTTTACTTAAATATTGTTATATTGAATAATTGTTGTTATCGAGCAGTGCAACGATAATTGTGGTGCACCTAGTGCTCGTGACATCTGAGACTAGCGTACTGGGTACGCAGTTGGTTGGTACTTTACGTGTTTTCATGATGTTCACATGTAGTGGACTACTAGGCACGTGGTTTACATGAGTCTTCAAGTGGTTTGTGTGTGACGTGCACGTGGCTTTGTGTACGTGGCGAGTAGTACGATGCCTACCGTGGTTACCTCTTCAGTTGGGTGCCCCAGGTTCTTTGTGAGCCAGGCTGTTAGCTCGGGACTTTGTCCCAGTACTTGTGTTGTACCGTCGAGGTCTGTGTCGTCTGACCTGGACACCCTCACTCCTTTGCTTGAGTTGTACGTCCGGCTGAGGGAAAGACGACAGTGGGACAGTGACACCTGTGTTTGTCTTTAGTCACTTGTAGTGCGCTCGTAGTTGGGGGTACGGACACCAGTAGTCGACACTGGTCCCTAGGCCAGGGTCTCCAGAGGTGTTAGGCATGGGCCTGTGACCGTGTGGTCTGCAGGTGGTGGTGTTTAGTTGTTCTCCACAGTTACTTGATCTTTTCACGTGGAGCGGCAGCTGGACCTTTCGTCCGTGGCTGCGAGACTGAGAGGTAGACCTGTGTTAGCTTGTCCGAGTCAGTCTCTGGTGTCGCGATCCAGTTCACGTGACTCGTGTTTGGCTGTCTCTACTTTAGCTCGTACATTTGTACTGGTTTTTTGTTTAATTATTACAGTTGTTTTTCGTAGTCGGCAGACGGTGAGTACTTTTACAGCTTTCATATCCTGCTTAGCTGTTTTATAAATTGTTGGCACTGTTTACTACTTTTGTACCTGTGGTTTTGGTTTGCTCGGTTTGGGGGAGTTCCCTACTGAGCCAGTGACTAGCGAGGCTCACCCCTACCCCCACAGGTGAGAGTGAGGAGGACGTTTCACGACCATCGTCCAGTTCAGAGCCGCGTCGTAGCGGTGCAAGGTCAGTACCTCCAGCTGTGTAGTAGCAGCTCCAGTAGTGTAGTGTACCTAGTTTGTTTACTTGTTTCAGTTGTACCTCGGGGTATGGCCAAGGCTCTTGTACTTTCTTTCAGTTGTTGTGGAAATATGGCTATGTAACTTGTGAAATATATATATATGAAATTGTGTGTTCCTTTGTGTTTACACGGACTATGGTTTGGTATCCCTTGCGAGGCTTTGGCCCGTTCGCGGGAGGCGGACTCGGATCATGTACGTTATTGGTTTAACGGGCTTGGCCGAGGTGTTCCACCACAGGGCACAAGAAATCCCTACCGGTTATGAAGAACCGAACCCATGAAGGGCCTTCATGATGCACGACCACCTCCTCCTCGCTCCACGACGCCGCTCCACCGCTCCGCACGAGCTCGCTGGCCGCTCCACGCTCGGATCGCCGGAGGGGAGCCTCCCCAATGCCGCAGAAGAGGGGAAAGGGAAGAAGAGGAGAGAGAGGGGGAAGGGGTAGCCGACCAGTGCCTTCAGCCCCCGGCACCCAGAACGCGACGGACCGCCCCGTCGCGTTAACAACCTTAACGCGATGGGTCAACGGACCACGAGAAGAATGCGGCCCCAAGGGTGTCGCGACAACGCGATAGGCCGTACTGACACGCCTGCCACCCTGACAGGCGTTAGACGACCAAAGCGACAATAATCAGTCTCGACTCATTGACCGGGCACGACACGAAGACGCGACGGAGTGCCAGGGCGCGACCAGAACGCGGCCCACCAGCTCGTCGCGACACGGATGACTGTCGCGTCGGACACCCCCGACGGGACACTAACGCATCGCCCAGGCTAGACGCGTTAGTGGCCAGTCATCCCACGGCATCGAACGGAAGCCGAGAAATCGGGTCTTACATTATACCCCCTTAAAACAATTTCGTCCTCAAAATTGGGGCAAGCCCAAAAGATCTCGAGGCACGAAATGAAACACAGGGAGCAAACGTAAGACCAAAGTGAATAAGCCACTAAGTCTCAGCACGACTTCCTCGTCGCAGCAACCGCACCGCCAAACGTGCGTGGGCACATGAAGCCAGAAAACCGACAGCTCACACATTGGGCTCCAAACACACGGGTGGAGCACACAACCGAAAACCAATGGCTCACTCCAGCCACACGTGGGGCGTCCAACCGGAACGACAACCCCACAAGTGACGAGCGATGCCAAAACTGGCCTGAATAGTAGAAAATGCCAACCAAAAACCGCATGGCTGCAGCCACCAACAGACCCTGCTGTTGGGACCAACTAATCGGCAACCTACACTGTCGCCAGCAAAACACGACAGGGTACACAGTTCTCGATAGCAACACGAGAAACACCTGAGAACCAACCACAAGTTTCAGGGGAACTGCCTCACGGTACTAGAAGCAGCTAGCATCGGTCACCAGCCCAACCGAGAAGCCACGTGAGCAACGAGAACAAGAGCAACATCACGCTCGCGGAGGATCCGCAACACACGGAACAACGTCCACTGTCACCACTAGGTCTCACCCAGACCTTCCTCGCAGTCCAACAGGGATAGCAAACACACGCGGAGAAACGTCAACACGTGAAAATGGTATCCACTGTCATACCACTAGGTCTCACCCAGACCGTCCTCGTGGTTCGACAAGGACACCAAATGCAAGCATAGCCACAAAAACTGGGAGTTACACACTCCACAACGTGGCACACCGCGACAGAACATGGAAGACGTCTGAGGTTAAGCCAAAGTCGGGCACCTCACAACGTCAACTAACCACGTGGTCGAGTACTAGCAAGCCAAAAGGCCTTACCATCACTGGACGAACCGACAGGAGACTCCACCATCAGCTTCCAGACTCACCAACGCCACGCACAATCGGAGAACCAACGAGAGTTGGCAGCACACCTGCCATGCGCACACAGGGCTCAGCGCGAGTGCCAACATGCCAACCACCAAAAAGATGCACAATCATACGGCAACCGAAACAACTGCAGAGGTCGAGGACAACACGTTGACCTCAGAGGGACCCAGACCGAAGTAGGGTACCATAACTGAACACACTCGCTCCCAAAGTTAGAGGGAAAACCAAGACACATGCTACGACCAAAGCCTGGCGTACCACCGCTAGGGCTACCTAGACAAGGCAAAGCAGCCACCCCACAGTGGCAACGGTACAACCACAAGAGTGAGGCTAGCACACGTGTCCCAGAGGCGGAAAGCTCAATGCCTCCAACACCAAGTGAAGTCATGAAACGACACACGAATCTCACGAATAGGCACACGACACAACACATGGTGCTATCACCAGCACAGGGAGCCACCCAAGGTACAACGCAATGCACCCAAGCTCCAGACGGCCCAAAATCAAAACACTCGGACACGAACACACGATGCTACCACAAGCACCAAAACTAAGCAAAGTGCAACAGAGGTGCACCAACAGCCGAAAAAATACTACGGGCTAACTGGAAGGACTCTTCACCAGAGACCCGCCAAAAGCCACACGCAAGGAACTGCAAGCCTGAAATGGCACAACAGGCCACGCCGGCCCCAGCCCTTGAGGCACAAAAACACGAAGCATCAAAAAAACGCTCAAGGTGCAGTGCAGGCAGCAGCACCAACGGCTCGAGATGACAAGGGGCCCACCAAATGGGAGAATCCACTAGAGGCCCACAACAGAAGCACACGGAAAGCTGACAACATCAAGAGCACAACAACCACAACAGCTCCAAAAAGCACACCAAAACACAGAGCACCGACTCTGCCGCACGGGGAGCGAAAACCGCGGCGACTCCCTGGCGTGCAAGAGCAAGAAGCACCACCTCTATCGCGACCGATAGAGAGGCCAAAACACCAAAACAATGACACAAAATTTTTCCAAGGCACAAACCGAGGCACAATGGAGCACACACTGAAACAATGCTTGCACGAGCAAGCCAACCAAGAAAATCCAATGCACAGCTGAATAATGCTCACGCAAGGCAACCTAACAAGAAAACAGGACTACCTCGCACTAAACCAACAAAGACCCAATGCCCCAACTTGTTCAGGTAGGTAGAAAGAAACAATCAACGATGACGGCACGAACAGGTCCACCAATCCACGGTGCCACAAGAAAACGACAGCATGAGGGGAGCAACCAGCTCAACCCAAAAACAACTCAAGGGAAGATGACTCCACCAAAAGGTCGCAACGATGCGCACCCTTGCAACACAACACCACAGTGGAGCATCGCCAACCCGAGCAACCAACGGAAAGTAGAGGAAGGAGACACACACAACGAGTCTCATCCACACGCAAGAGGGAAAACCCAACCCAAGACTGATGCTTCCACAAGAAGCACAGCCAGCCAAACACCCACTGCACTTACCAGACCACCATCTGGGAGAGCACGTTGGGCGCGAAAAATGAAGCAAACCACTCGACCATGGGGACACACGAAGCCCCACCAGCGCAGCCGAGAAACTCAGAATGAACAACGAGGCAAGCTAGTCAACACAGCAGCCAGGCGCACGGCCAAGGGCACAACACCTCAACCGACAATGCCCAAGTAGACTATAACACAAACACTTCAACAGGCAATAACGATAGCTCATCTCTATAGAGAGTGAGAGAGCAGCGACAACCAAAACAGCACAAAGTAGCTTTGGGAGAACCTCCACCAAAAGCGCCAAGAGTCGTCCTGGGAGAACCTCACCAAAATGCAACCCAACCAAACGGCACACATCGAACCATAGGGGAAACACAACGGTGGCCCGAAAACAAGCACAAAGCACTCCTGGGAAGAACCTCCACTAGAAGCGACAAAAGGGCGATCCTGAGAAGAACCTTCACCAGAATGCACAACCCAACGACCAAACAACACAGACCATTAGAGAGAATACTGCAGCAAGTAGAACTGTAGAAACAGCGCAAGCAGGTCTTGGGAGAACCTCCACCAGAACCACCAAGGCACCGCTCTGGGAAAACTCGTCAGAACGCACCAGCCAAACCAACAACACACCTCAGACTCTGAGGTAGCACGGCAACAGTAGAAACAAACGTAAAATAGTCCTGAGAGAAACCCTCACCAGGACAACAGCAAACGGTTCTAGGAAACCTTACCAGAACAAGGAGCAACCAAGCGATGCACCACAGCCTAGAGGGCAACGCAACAGCAACCAAAAACGAGCACAACACAGTTCTGGGGAGACCTCACTCCCATCAGAACCAACAGAGGAAGACTCCGGGGGCACCTCACCAGAGCTCACAACTAGCCAGCACCAGGCCGAAAACAACCACAGGCAAGTGTCGCAGCGCTCAACCAGCGATGCAACACGGCACACAAAACATCTACTTAGCTCGAGCAACAATGCTGACTGAGCAGAGCACAGCGCACAACAACGCACAAACAAGGGGCCACACACAAGACCAACACAGCACACACCCCAACAACAGAGGGGAAACCAACAAGGCAAGGACACCTTCCAACGGTTCCACAGACAACCCTGCACCGGTGAAGGCCACACCACATGCAGGCTCTCTCAGCCTTCGTGACGCACACATGCTCAAATGTGTCGAAGATGACCAAGAGCATCGCACCTGGACTTGTCTACAAGCGTCCTCCACACAAGGAAAACCACTGTCAGCGAGACCAGCGTCAACCGCGCCACTATGGCACGAACACGCCGAGCGACCACACTCACCACGCATGCGGCACAGCAACAAGTGCAACCTGCAGCACGCTCACGAAACATGCAGAGAAGCCGCACACCTGCGAAACAATTGAAAGCACAGTCTAACACTAGTCGGACGGTGTCAGCAGCATACTAGTACCTTTCTTTGGGACAGCTATAGTTATTAACTCATTACCAATCTCAATAGACTCCTCTCTCTGATACCACTGTAACGACCCGACCTCCTGGACCCACGCCAGGGGCTCCGAGGGTCGCGCCGCCACCCACAGATCCGAAGATCTGGAGGGGTTAGAAGAAATAGTCCAGTGAGATATGTACTAAATTTAAATAACTATAACAATATGTGCAATAAACAAAGGTCTGTACAACATGTCCCAAGCAAAAGTACAGGTACCAGAAGAAAGGTGCAGTCCTTAAGAGGCATACCCCGAGAACTTGCAAAACACAACTCTCAGCTCACTCAGGTACAAGAGCTCACAACGCTCGCTCTCACTGCTACTGACAACACACGACGCCATAGCCACCTCTGCAACCCGTCTGACACCGAGCTCCTGCGATGACGAGCCCCTAGCTGAAGGAAGTAGGGGGTGAGCCTTGAGAACAAGGCCCAGTAGGGATTACCAGTCCCTCACCGGCCAGAGCAGTAGGAACACCGAAAATAGGAAACTACCCTAGAAAGTTGTAAAGTGGGGAACACCTACAACAGGGTACTACTAAGCAGTGAAAGAGAACGGTACGATGCCACGACCACCAACCGAGGTCGAGCCACACACACGACTCCCACAGAAACAAACGGAGTCGATCACACAGCAGAAACAACCCTCAGCATACCTGCCGAGACCACATAACAACTAAGTGAGAACGACGTCTCACCTCAAGCACGGCCACCTCAGACCTCCACAGGGTCGAGGGCCCACAAGCAGAACCACCCCGGACCCCGGATACACCGCAAGGTCGGGAAGCCATACACGCTGGTGCCACTGCGAACTGGCACCCAAGAACAGGACTACGGTACCAAGAGGACACTGAGTGGGAACCACCAGAAGTACGGGTCTGCCCAAGGCCAAACCAACGACGCCCATGAGAGCTAAGCACAGGTAGGCTAAAACCGTCGTGCAAGCTAGGGCAATGAGGAACACTCGAAAACGTCGTGAGGAAACGCCGTCACAACGACAACAACTAAGCCACCGCCGCTAGCAGCCAAGAGGGGGACCTGTTGTCCACACGCTCTGCAACGACCCACTTCCACCCGGTATGGTTATACCAACCCACGTCGGATGAGAGCAAGCCGCTGCAGGGAGAATACCCCAACAAGTAACAAATGAGCTGAGATATACATAAATAGAGTCGAATAAATGCAACAGAATTTAAATAAATCTTATTCCATCAACTTTTAAATCCACATACCACAGTCTGTATAGTTCAATAAGAGATAACATGAGAGCAAAATGTTCCAAATACATGGCCGACTCCAAGTACATGTGAACAAAATTCAAACTTCAATTATAGCATTACATACTTATGAAATACAAATACAAGTCTTCAATCACTTAGTCCAACTTCACTTCAATCTTGCTAGCTTCTCCGCTGCTGATTTCCTGAAACGTTTAGCAAGAGTGAGTCTACACAATAGACTCAGCAAGTAACTTAAGATTCAATACATACATGCTTTTTATCAATTAACACAATAAAATTTCAGCAGTTAAATCATACATGAGCATGCTATAACCTAAACAAATTCCATTAAACAATTATCTAAGCAAATGTAACTAAAATCTAAACAAGATCACTAACATCATGGTGTCATTAACATGAGTAAAATACACATTCACACGTTTTCATACTTCATCCAAGTCATTGTAAAGTTGCACAACTAAATCATGGAAACATATACAAAATAGGTAGCACTCCTAGCCTGATTTCTAACTCACTTCCCATGCAATCATAACAATTTTCTTCACATTTAGCTTGCTGATTTTATACAAATTTTATCACATCCATAATACCTTTGCATAAGGGTCACTTTAACTATACAACATGATACTAAACACATATACACCCAATCATTCAAATTCCATGAATATGAAAGCATATACTTACATTTTGGTACTAATGGTAACATCACTTTTGGCAATTGACAATTTATACATAAACACATACACACACATTGTACACATCCATAAACAATTTATCAATTAACAACATTGTCATTTACACTTATACTATTTTCTCATTACACCCAACCATATGATAAACCTTGGCTTTCACATACACTCACTTTTGGTTTTATCACACAACACTTACACACATTTCTCATTGTTTCCTCTTTCACATTCACACACTTCTTATCATTTCACTTTTGCACATCACATGTGCCACATTTACACATATTTTGCACATTCCTTGTGCTATGAACACATATCACTTTTCACGTCACACTTATATTTATTTTCACTTAATGCCAAGACACAGCCCAAACCACCATTAGACGGTCACATACACACACATTCACTTTCACTTACTTAATCACCAGCACAGTGATAAGTCTTGGTTCCTGCAGAAACCGGGGAAAGCCCTTCCCACCATTACCAGTGGAACTTGTCCACCTCCAGGATTTTACAAGACCCTTTGCCAGGGTGTACACTTTATCAAGACCCTTTTCCTAGGGTATCACATAACGCATTGAGCTTTCCCGTAGGGGCATTACTACAGTACAGCTCCAAGCCTCTAAGGTGGCAGTGTCTTATGGGCATATTGGTTATCTTTATCACATTAACCGTTTTACACACTTATACCACTTGTTTTCCCATGTCTCATGCACACACACTCATACATAATTCACACACATATAAATCATCATTCACTGATTTTTAACATCACTATTGCAACTTCCAAATAATCATAATATAGATTTAATCATACTGAAATTCACTTAATCACATCAAATCACAATTAACATGCTCACATAGTCGTTTTCTCATTAAAAATCCATAACGATACTTACTATTATCAAAACAACCTGAGATTTTAACCACAGACACATTTCAGTTTATAATCACACACACAAATTTTCATATTTTTCTGAACCATATTACATTTACAGAAATTAGAACATGCAATCTCATGCCGTTCATAATTTGATTTAACATGGAACATAACATGAACATCGGATTTAACAGTTCACAATCCTGATCCTAACATATTTGTCATCACAGAAATTTTCCTCGGATTTATTGCACAATACACAATTTACTGTAGATTTTACAATCCTATACATGTCTCCTATTTCCAAAACAAAATTTTCAGTAAATTCCACAGTCATGGAAAAATTCTCAAATTTTCAGGGCATGGACCGATACATATACACATGGTATAGAAAAATTTATGGCATTTAATTCCGCAGGAATCAGGTAGACAATAGACGAACATGCATATCCATCTTTTTACAACATGTATTTCAATAATCTAAAAAAAAATCATGCCATCCACAGAAAAATACAGAAATTTCCACACACACACCACATTATCTATTTTACATAGCATATAGGATTTACACTATATCCTCATGGCGAAAGCATATCAAAAATAATCATCTATCAGGAAGAACAGTTCACTGTTCTGTCCTGAAGAACTTGGCGGCAACCTCTGGCCGTTCAAGAGTTTTGACGGCACGATCGCTGGACGCCTATGGGAGACCTTGGCGTCAATAGCATTGACGCCAAGTTCCTTTCTGTGCAACAGCACAGACCGAACCCCAAATACTCAGTGAAAAGGAGGGTCCAGGACACGATTTAAAATCCATAAAAATTACTGGGACCTAGGGAACATGTATGGGATTGAGATCTATGGGTTACTTGCCTCTGAATAAATCTCCAAACGGATCTAATGGCCCGAGAAGCTCTCCTTGGGCAGTGCCAAGAAGCCTCCAAAATCCTTGGCTCCGGGTTCTAGGGGGTTGTAGGCCGCAGTCCAGCGCCGGGGAAGCCTTCTCCTACGTATGGTCTTTCTCCTTGTCGTAGAAGATCACCAGGAAATGCCTCCAGTCTCCGGATCCAAGCCCTCCAAGGTCAGTCCTTCCTCTCTTTCTCTGTTAGGGTTTCCTTTCTAGTAAAGAGCCAAGAGAGCTCTCTAGGTTGCCAAAGGGGTGTGTGTTTATAAACTAGGGAACAAGAGGGGCTCGTGCAGGGCTGAAGGGACATGAAAGGGGCCGATGGGAAGACATCTCCCCAATCAGAAGCCTGGCCCAATGGGTGTTCTCTGCGCTCTGTTGCGCACAGAAAATTAGGGATATTGGCGTCCACATCCATGGACGGCTACATTAGGGTTGGCGTCAGTCGATATGGACGCTGACATATCATGGACGTCCATCCATGTTGACGCCAAGACACTCTTCTTCCAGAACTTAAAATCATGCAGAACCAAGCTTAATCCACACATATATACACATGAAACCTATGTAGTATAGTGTATACACCACTACACCATGTAGCCATCCAATATTTACCACTAATCTACACATACATACATAGGTACATCAAGATAATAACACGTACATGAATATCTTCATACGCATACAATGTATATATATATATATATATATATATATATATATATATATATACGTACACTCAACATGATTCAACACACCAAGAACTGTGTTTACACTACATATACACATACAATGTATAAGGTATAATATGTATATTACTACACCGTGCCATCCATAACATTTATACCTGGGCATACACATGCATATAAGTACACTAAGATAAGATGTACGTAGATATCTACCTATGCGTACATGAGGTTTTACATAAGCGTGACTCAATCACGCGGCAAAATAAAATGACAAGAATTGCGAGGCTTCACAATCATTAGGAGGCAATATGAATTAAGTTAGCTAGGAATAATCTATTCAATAAAGTAGTTCTTGCTTGCACTCCATGCGTACATGCAATGTACGAAGTACAATGTACACATTAACCACACCATGCACTGAACAACATTTACAACTAAATATACCCATGCATACCTAAGTATACCATGTTGGGTTTTCCATATATCATGTTTTGATGATCACATTAACATCCTTGAACATTGATTTAATGCAAAATTGATGTGCTAACTAACATGAAAAACACCATGAAAGTGATTGAGTTAAACATTGCTAAATCATACAATGTACATCACTAACAATGTATTTTCATGTAGGTGTACAAGCATGAAAGATGGAACTTTGAAGAGGCATTGAAAAGATGAGCAAAAGGCACAAAAATCTGTCAAAGAGGTGCATCTGTCGACAGATGCAAACTGCCTGTCGACAGATTCATACAGTCATTCTCAGACAGAACTCAGGTTTGCATCTCTGAGTGCATGTCGACAGATGCAATGTACCTGTCGACAGATACACACAGACAACCCAGGACAGAGCTCAGGTCTTCTATTCCTGAGTGCATCTGTCGACAGATGCAAATGCCTGTCGACAGATACACTCAGAAACTCAATTTCTTGAAACCCAGTTCTCAGCCTGAGTGCGCCTGTCGACAGGTGCACTTGCACCTGTCGACAGACGACGGAAACATGAGATTTTAAGTTTCCAAATCCGGCCCCCACTTGGGTGTTTCCTTCCTCCACGACCCCCACCTTTACCTAACACTATATAAGCATCCTTTTGGAGCCAATTTCGCAGAGAGCAGCCTCCCATCCAAGAGCCTCCAAGGGACCAAGAGGAAAAGCCCCAAATTGCTGCTCTGCTTCAACCTTCCGCCCAGATCATCGTGGAATCACCATCTATGCGGAGCTGAAGCCGGATCGTCATCAATTCAACCTTCTACATCAATCAATCTACATCCAATCAAAGTTTGAAGAGCGTTTGGACGATCCACGAGAAGAATTCCAACGGATTTGTTCCCTAATTCCCAATTCTTCTCCATTTCATAATTTCCATTCCATCGTGTGTGTGTGTGGTTGTGTTTCGAGCATCCCTTGTGCTTGATTCACGTATTTGTGGTTGTTTTGATCGTGGTTCATCAGACAACATGTGTGTGGTTGAGTTGTAGTGTTGAACTCGCTCATAAGCAGTCGTTTCTGCATGTGTGTGTGGACGGTGGATGTAGGATACACGAGTTGTGTACTCCGAACCACCTTAAATCATCGTGTTCTGTAGTTGTTCGCGTTTTGCGATAGATGATTGGTAGGCACGGTGTTCATACGCACGTTTGATTCTCTGTTCTCACTTAAATCAACTCAAGCGGTCTCATACTTAACTGAATTCTAATGAAGTTTCATTAAGATCGCTGTAGCTTTCAAAAGAAGCCATCAATAGTTTAAAATTGCCGTAATCTATTCAACCCCCCCCCCCCTTCTAGATTACCATATTGTGTATTTCCGCATAACCCTTCATACCAAGGTGTTACATATGTAAAATTAGGTATACAATATCCATGAAAAGGGTAATATAAGGTACACTTCAGTATTTAGATGGTACTTGCATAATATTTGAATAGATACCTTATACACAAAATTGGCCAATTACTTATATTCACATATATTAACATACATCCTCGCATATACACATGCATATTATATCTATAATATGCATCATCTTCATGCATGCCATTTATGCAAAAATAAGTAAACATCATATACATAAAACAGAAGTGGGAAAAGAAAATTCGGGGCCTTACACGCTCTGCTCTCTAGCCTAGCTCCTGCCTCCGCCCTGTGGAAGGGTGAGACAGAGCCACCAAGAACACATAACACATGCAACACCGCAGCCTGGCCAAGCTGCAGCCTCACACTAGCACCACTACGTGGCTCCAGAACCAATGCAGAGAGAGGCAGTGAGACAAAGGACTGTCTGGGCCGTGCCGGGAAGAGAACCACCACAACGACCTCGGCGTCCTGCCCCAGACAAGAGAGCTCTACAAAAGACGTAGCGCCGCTGTCTAAACCATCGTTTTCCCCTCAGCTCCGGAGTCCGCCTCAAGTTTGATGCCAACTTGAGCACGCTCATAGCGTGGAGCACTCCCTCAACAGGCTCCCAAGGATGGGGGTCCCAAGTAATGGTAACAACCTCTCAGATTGGGGACAAACCCTCAAGTGCCTAGCACCGGGCGAACAGGCGGGGCAACACAACAAAACCACGTCGAACCGCTGGCTTGTAACCATGACAAGCCCAGCAGGCGAGAAGCACGCAGAAACCCTCAACAGGGTTGTCGGCTAACCAAACACACATGAAAAAGCCAAAGCTACAGAACACCATCAGCCAATACGAAGACCTGTCGCTCTGCTAATAATCGATTGACCGCCAGTCAATCGATTATTAGACAGAAGCGACCCTCCAGGCACCACTTCCAGAACACGGCCACGAAGGTGTCACCTTTGGCCACTGAATGCCGGGAAGTAACCTGCCGCGTTCCCTACCAGAAGGTCCTAATGGCAATGCCTGCCCTGGGGCAAAAGCCGACACACAACCGGGCCACGGAACACCCGACACACACACAAGCACTGTCGTGGCTCTCAAGGCCGTCACGATGCTATCGCGACGGGGCGGGGCACCGCCACAGGGAAACACTGTTGAGCCGGGGCAGCACGTCACGACAGAAACCCTATCGCGATAGGCAAACGCGCCATGACAGCCCTATCGCACCGGGGCAGCACGTCGTGACAGGAAAACGTGCCGTGACAGCTCACCTTATCGCGACGGCCAAACGAGCCACGATAAGGTCGCGCCCATCAGGGCCGACGCCTCCGCTGGTGTCGCGACGCGCTGAGCGGTCGCGACATCAGTAGAGAGGCAAACCGCCAGGATCCTCAATCCGGGGTCGCCCGCGATCTACAAACATGCACACACGGAGGGGGAGCATGGGGAAAGCTGGAAAGCTATTCTACAACCACGAGGGCTCCAATCCACCGGATTGGAGAGGGCGCAAGAAATCCCTACCGGTTACGAAGAACCGAACCCACGAAGGGCCTTCACGATGCACGGCCACCTCCTCCTCGCTCCACGATGCCGCTCCACCACTCCACACGAGCTCGCCGACCGCTCCACGCTCGGATCGCCGGAGGGGAACCTCCCCAACGCCGAAGAAGAGGGGAAAGGGAAGAAGAGGAGAGAGAGGAGGAAGGGGTAGCCGGCCAGCACCTTAAGGCCCCGGCACCCAAAATGCGAGGGACCGCCCCGTCACGTTAACAACCTTAACGCGATGGGTCAACGGACCGCGACAAGAATGTGCCCCCAAGGGCACCGCGACAACGTGACAGGCCGTACTGACACGCCTACCACCCTGATAGGCGTCAGACGATTGAAGCGACAGAAAGCAGTCGCGACCCATTGACCGGGCGTGACACGAAGATGCGACGGAGAGCCAGGGCGCGACCAGAACGTGGCCCACCAGCTCGTCGCGACACGAATGACTATCACGTCGAACACCCCCGACGTGACACTAACGCATCGCCCAGCCTGGACGAATTAGTGGCCAGTCATCCCACGACACCGGACGGAATCCGGGAAACCGGGTCTTACAGGTAATGGGTAGAATTTCAGTGCAGAAAGGCGGTTCACTTTCTTTCCACAGATTGTCTTCAGGGAATATCATCAAGGCCACATCAAGTCTGATGTTCTTTCCCTCTTTTGTCTGAATGTGAGCGCTTATCTCCGTCCGATTGGGAAAAGCTTTACCCCCTCACTGCTCAGCAGCTTACTACTCTCAATGCTTCTCAAGCCTCATCAAATCAACCTCTTTTGTTTGCTGCAGAATTCTAGATCTGAATTCCATTCACCTTGTTCGAGACCCTTATAATATATGGGTTGAGAGATACAAGGTGTATGTGGCTATGAAAAAGGAACTGAAACAACAACAGATATTCTACCCCATAACCATAGATAAGTTCCCCAGCATGCCAGCTTTGGCACCTCTACCTTCTACAAATCTTCTCTTGGCAGAAACGAATATGGCACTTTCATAGAAGCTCAGAGGCAACTGGACATCTAGAGGATGGCTCCTGTTATGGAACCCTCCTACTCTATGGTCTATGGAGCTTTTCAACAATATTTTGAAGAGCAGGAACGCAAGGCATGGCCGATTATTATTCGCTATGCCTCCCTTTTGTCCCCTACCTTCTATCTTCCTATACCCCCACAGTCTTGAATATAGTGGTTTCTTTGACTTCCATTTATCTTTCTCTCTTCTTTCTATTGCTTTAGTATCTTTTTGCTTAATGACAAAAGGGGGAGAAAATAAAACATTCTAAAATACATGTCAACAAATTTATTTAAGTATAGTAAGTTCATTTCTGCATTATATGTTATGTTTTGTTATGATTTTGTCATCACCAAAAGGGGAGATTGATGATCAGTCCATCCTCATATAATTTATTTAATTTGGTGATTAACAAACTCTAACAAATTATTTGCTAACAAGTTTTTATGAAGCTCAATACAGAAAACAAATCAAGCCAAATATGTAAGTAATTTTCTCACTATACTATTTGAAGTTCATAGCATGCATTCCTCTAAGTCCACATCGATTTCCTTTATAAGCATAGCGATTCTATCGTTACAACGATTTCCTTAGTGATTAAAAGATTTCGGCTTTATAACAATTGATAAGTTTCACAACGATTTGGTCATCACAACAACTTGATAAGTGAAACATCGATTTGATAGCTATAACGATTTGCTTCACCTAAAAGAACGATTTAATCGCATAACGATTTGATAAGTTTGTGAAACAATGATTTTGGTCTCACAACGATACGTTAAGTGAAACAACGATTTCGGTCTCACAACGATTTGATAAGTTTATGAAACAACGATTTCGGTCTCACAACGATTCGTTAAGTGAACCAACGATTTTCAGTCTCACAACGATCTCATAAGTTTGTGAAATAACGATTCGGTCTCACAACGATTCATAAGTGAAACAACGATTTTGGTCTCACACGTTTGATAAGTTTGTGAAACAACGATTTCAGTCTCACAACGATTCGTTAAGTAAAAACACGATTTCGGTCTCACAATGATTCGCTAAGTGAAACAACGATTTCGGTCTCACAACGATTCGTTAAGTAAAACAACGATTTCGGTCTCACAATGATTCGCTAAGTGAAACAACGATTTCGGTCTTACAACGATTCGTTAAGTGAAACAACAATTTTGATCTCACAACGACTCGTAAGTGTAATAACGATTTCCATCTTATAACGATTCGATAATTACACAACGATTTGGTCGCCGTAACGATTTTCTTATGATTGAACAACTATTTGTTCAAACAACGATTTGCTTATGATTGTACAAACGATTTTGTTCAAACAATGATTTGCTTATAATTGAACAACGATTGTTTTTATAATTGAACAACGATTTGTTCAAACAATGATTTGTTCAAACAACGATTTGCTTATAAGTGAACAACGATTTGCTTACTCACGTACAACGGTTTGTATACACAACGATTTCATAAGTGTACAACTATTTCTTTGTCATAACGATTTCACGGATTACATTGATTTCAAATATATTTTCAAATATTGTGAAAGTCAAAGTCTTCCTGCGTGCATCACTAAATATCAATGCATTAATTGATTGTACACATCTCTGCATAATGCATATCGGGGTGCCTTCTATTCCTATGTTTCTATAGCAAACACTTTTCAGGATAGCAGAATGACATTTATTTTAGTGTACATTCTTACTGCATGGTTTCTAACGTTGATTGACAAGCATAGAGACAGTCTAGTTGTCTGTGCTTCGACATTTATGATGTGCAGGTCATATCTTACAACGTTGGACAACCAGAAGCTAAGGAATATCTGGATGATCTTCTCTTTGCGTGCATGGCTCCAGAGCATTAAATGGATGCAAGCTTACTGTCGCGCACGATGGACCATGTTGTCTAACGTGCTTCAAGCATAGAGACAACGCCATTTCACTCAATATTCTCAAGAGAAGATATATAGAGGCTGAAGACTCCCAGTTAAAGGTTCAACAACTTGAACATTTGTGTGATAGAGCTTCAAGAAAAGTGGTCATCATCGAGAAGAGCTTCTCCCTCACTCCACAATTTTCTTCAGCTCTTGCTCTCAGTCTTTCATTGTCTAGTATTCTTTGAGAGCCTTGTAGGTCTGAGAGTTTTCTTCTATGGAAAATCTTTCTCTCTCAGACTTAGCCTCAGATCAAGCATTTGTTGTAAGCTTGGTCTAGGGGCATTTCGCCTTGTACACATTTTCTGTGTGTATTCCTCTTCGGGCTGTACTGAAGAGAAGACCTTTTGAAAATAGTGGTGAGTATTCCCTTCGGTAAAGAAGGAAGACCTGTGTATCAGGGCGGTTGTATACCTCTTCGGAGTTAGAAGAGAAGGCCAGCTGCGGCTGGATGTGTGTGTAAGGGTCCTTAAAGGGGGACAGTACCCTTGTTAGTGAAATCTCAAGTTGTTGCTTAGGGACTGGACGTAGGACTCCTTGGGTTAGGAGGTCCGAACCAGGATAAAATTTCCTGTGTTTGTGTGTTTGTTATCTTGATTAACACTAACACTAACCATCGTCTCTAGTGATCTTCTTTAAAGTGTTTTTGTTGATAGGTTTAAATCGAAATATTTTTTTTTTAAAATCCCATTCACCCCCCCCCCTCTGGGCTAGCTAGCTGGGCACACCAAATTGTTCATACCCATTACAAGATCCGAAATAACATTTAAAATCTGAAAATACCATCCAAATAGTTGAACGCAATACTTGGATCCGAATAGGGTTGAAAACTCTAAAAAAATCATCCAAATTGTCTATACCCATTAACAGTATCCAAAATATCATTTAAGATCTAAAAATATCATCCAAATACTTGTACCCAAAAAAGAGATTCGAAATAGCCTTGAAAAATCTAAAAAAACCACCCAAATTTATATACCCAATAACAGATCCAAAATATTATTTAAAATCTAAAAATATCATACAAATAATAGTTCCGACAAGAGGATCTGAAATAGTTTAAAAAAAATTTGAAAAATATCATCTACATATTCTATTTGAAAAACCAAGATTAAATATTCTATAAAAATAAAAAAAAAATCATTATGGTTTAAGTTTGAAACCTATACTCATTCTTTAAAAATAATCAGAAAATGAATATAGATATATATATATTTTACTGAAAATTATAGATCTTAATTGAGTATGAACATATGAGACTCATTTAGACCCATCTGACAGCCCTACTCCGAACCATGACACCTGCCAATTTCCATGCAAAGGCTTAACCCGACATGATTCAACGCTCATAAGACTCCCATTAACTGGTTAAACCTGAAACTTACCCGATGGACTATTCTAAAAATTTAAAGATTCTATTTACAGAAAAGTAAACAATTATAACAAACATATAATATTTTATTCAAAATTATAAATGTGATGAATTCAACTTACTATTTAAATATTGTTGGTCTCCAGCTGGCCGCCGCCCTCCACGTCATGACCTTCACCTCGACGGCACGCCTCCGGGTGGCCATTGTCAAGGCCGTGGCCCTTTGTTCTTCCTCGTGGACACCTCAGAGAAGGTTTATGAAGGGGTTCACACATTGGGTGGGAAAGAAGTACGTCCTCACATCCATGCCGAGAATCATAGTGGATCCCTTCTTGCAACAGTACTTGGATGCTTCGTGTGTTCTTACAATGGAGGTGAGGATGCTCGAGGAACGGTGCCTGGGGTTGGTGGCACTGTCGGGCATCATGGCCGGTCTCTCTCTCTGCACCCAACCCCACCCGGACCGGCCACGAAAGGTGGCATCCCTGCTCCTGCCTCCCTAACTACACCTCTCTCTTCTCTATCTCTCTCTCTCTCAGTCTCTCTCCACTTGTGTTCCTCTCCTCCGGTCCGGTTTCTTCCCCTCTCACTTTTCACTCGCTCTCTCTCCGTACTCTGTATTTACTGGTGCCAGGTGGGTGTGTGTGAGTGGGGTGGGTGGAGGTTCCCTTCACGTATTTATGATCAGCTCCATTAGGTGATAGCGATTATTTCTGAAATTCTAGCTTTCAGCTAACCACATGGAAATAATGATTTTTTTTTTCAAAAGTATATAATATAACATGGAGATTTCAATACAATATATTTCAGAGAGATATATATATTTTATCTTAATAATGAAATCACTCAAATATCTTCCCAAATCTTTGTTATCTTCTCCTCAAAACAGTTGTATTTCTTAACGTTAACTTGCCAAAACCCATATAGGGTATTTGCCGGTCAAAAGTTACACCAAATATCCCTGCCCTTGGGCTGGCATATTTAAGAAATTCGAGTTTTATATTCACCATTATAATTCTCACAAGCTGCTTGACATTGAGGGAGATTCTCGATCCCTTCTCTTCATCTACGTACGTACGTACAGAAATAATATTGGCCATCATATGCACATATATATAGTGGGCCTACGTGTGCTAATCACATGGTTGTTGAGAAATTGACAGATGCATGTTATGGGTAGTTGTTCATGATAAATGCCTCCATCCATTTATTTTAGCTCTTTATGAAGCGCTAGCCCCCCACAGTAGCGTGTTTTCACGTTTAGACATTGTATATATATATCTACCTTCAGATGCAATGGGCGCACGTACGTTCATAGAAGCTTAAAAAAAAAAAAAAAAGGAAAAAATGAGATTTGTCTAACTTAATGTGGGAGCATATGTCGATCGTTGGTGGTTTTACAATTGCAATGGGAACTTAATTTATGCTGCTCACCATTAGTGTAATAAAATGTTCTGTTCACAACAAACAGAATATTTCAATTAAACTCGTGAAAAGATGACGAAAAGTATAACAGGAGAAGGATGTCTCCACTACAAATGCCTTGTTGTGACTTGTACATTTCTCAGCCAAACAACCTTGGAGTTGTGTTGCCCTGTTCCCCCACTTTAAATTTAAAAGACGGAGGTTGGTGAGTCAAAAAATCGGCCACCCGGCCCATCACCAGATTCTGACATGCGAAGAAAGAGATTTGGAAAGTTCTTACTAGCTAGCTAGGTGATAACTTATCTGCCTTTAGTTTGTTGAAGGGAGTAGTATTCCAATTGCAAGACGAGTCGACCTGCATGCGACTGATCAGAACGTAGCTTACGTCCATGCAGTAAACAGCCAGAGGTGGCCGCCACGAAGAAGCTCCCATTATTGAGGTCGCTCATGTGTGCCGATCGAAGGGAGATCGCCATGTGGCTGTCACACTCCATCTTCCCTGGCCTTACAAAAAGCATTAACACATGGAGGACTCGCTCAAACATTTTGCCGACACCGAATAGTCAATGCAGAATTTTAGCCACAGGTTCAGCAGAGTGGATAAGTGTTGGATGAGAGGCTACCACTGGAAGTTTAGGCAGTCACCTTTTTTTTTCCCCAGTGATTGATGTTCTCTTCGTCTCTCAAATCACAAGGATATCATCATCAGAGTCTTATCCTATTAATTAGGGTCGGCTTTATGAATTTTTTTCTGTCAAAAATTTCTATCAAGTGTATAATCGTGTTTAAATTCAAGAAGTTCAAGTATTTTCTAATAATATCGCACCATCTTATTTTAGGTCTTCTTCTAACTCTTTTACAGATGTCTACTAAAATTTTATCACATCTTTCAACCAGCGCCGAGTTAGGATGACGGTACATATGTCCAAACTATCTAAATATTTTCTCTCATTTTTCTATCAATTGGAGCTATCTTCAAATCCTCACAGAAGTGCTCAATCCTAATCTAATCTTTCTTAGTTTTACCACACATCCATCTCAGCATCCTCATCTCTGCCACACATATTTTGTTAATGTACTTCATTCGCATTGTCCAACACTCGGTACTTTATAATAAAGTAGGTCTCAACTACTGTTCTATAAAACTTTCCTTTAAATTTCACTGGTATGCGACGATCGCAGATGATTTCTGATGCACTTCTCTATTTTTGTCAACTTGTCTTAATTATGTGTGCCACATCGTCATAAATCTCTCAATTCTCTTAGATAATAGATCCTAAGTATCGAAAGCTACTACTCTTAGAAATATCTTGAATATATATATATATATATATATATATATATATTGAGCGCGCCACCCAATCTTAAGAGTTTCTATACTTGTTTTCCCTCTTCACCGTAAACAACAAAAGCATATATATCACAGTTTCCGTGCAAGGATTCGTAGCTAGCAAGTCATGCATCTCTATTAATCAAGAGTTTACTACACCTGCAGATGTAGATGTTTTTTCATTTGAGTTGATAATAACCTCATCCACAGGTCTATTTTGCTTTACTGCATGTCCCTCCAATCACTTTGAGCTTGGTAAATATATATGTATTTTGGTAGAAAGGCTTTTAGATGTAAGCAATGAAAGAGAACTGCTCCCATAAGATAAGGAAGAGAACTAAGTACGTAGTATGCGGTCTTCATACAGCTAGAGTAATGGTATTTGCAATTAGAAGGCATTAAAAATCTAATTTGCTTCCTCCAAGAAGACACAGGAAAAGAAAGCAAGGATCCCTGTGCCATTGCAGGTATCAATTTGGGCACCTGAGAAGGTACGTTAGGCCCTGCAGATTCAACTAATCAAGCAGGCTGAGATATAGAGTCATAGTACTAACGCTCAAGTTGAGGTCCTCTCTGGGGTAAGTGGCCCAGCAAATTTCGAAAATGATGGCACAACCGCCTGTGATAGCCACCGCTTGTTATCTCAATCTGACTCCCTCTTGGCCAAGAGAAACCCATATTGTGAATTAGGAGGACTCCTATATAAATCTCCCTCGTATCTTCCACTTTACTAAGGCATATATACATACATGGAAGAAGATATCTATAGCTAGATCTCATGCATCTACAACAGAGGGGCGGGGGCAAACAACAAGAAGAAATTCTTCTGGTTTAAATCTGCATGTTTCCCTCTGTGGATGGCATTCTGCCGCTTCATTGGTCTTTGAGAGAGAACTTGCACCAAGAAGAGAAGGTGAAGGTACAATGGTGGTTGTCGGTGCCAGCCACCACCGTTTCTTCAGGGTCCTAATCACGCTCACCCTGCTCCTCCTCCTCCTGCATTCATGTCCGCTCACCCATGCGGACGCCTCGCCGGCCACCGTCACCAATACCGGCTTTGGCTTCGGCTTCGGCATCGGATTTGGCGGCGGTTGGTGGTTCACTCCGCCGCCTTCTGAACCTGACCCCGGCGACTGTCCTCCCCTGCCGCCGCCGCCGCCGCCCCCATGCGCACCTGCTCCAGAACCGCCTCCACCTCCACCCCCACCACCGCCTCCACCTCCACCCGCGAACCACCTCCACCCCCGCCTCCACCTCCACCTCCACCTCCACCGCCTCGGCCGTCGCCGCCGTTTCCGTCCGAGTTCGAGAACCTGAAGCAGTACAAGGCCTTCAAGGTGATCCAGCGCTTCAAGCGCACTATCACCTCCGACCCCAAGAGAATCGCCAATACCTGGTGCGGCCAAAAAGTCTGCAATTATGCAGGATTCCGCTGCGAGAAACCGCCGGGGACCCAGGACCGCACAATAGCCGCCGTCGATTTCAACGGCTACAACGTCGGGCACCCACCATCGCCGGCTTCGCCGACAGCCTGCCCGACATCGCCCTCTTCACGCCAACAGCAACAACTTCTCCGGCACAGTCCCCGACCTGTCCAAGCTCCCTTACCTCTACGAGCTCGACCTCAGCAACAACCTTCTCTGTGGGCCATTCCCCGACAAGGTCCTCCGTCTCCGCCAGCTTGTCTTCCTCGACATCCGCTACAACGCCTTCGCGGGGGCCGTTCCCCCTCAGGTGTTCTCCCTCGACGTCGCCGTGCTCTTCCTCAACAACAACCCCTTCAACCGGCCACTACCCAGTGAGCTGGGGAACACCAACGCCTCCTACATCACCCTCGCCAACAACGGCTTCACGGGCTCCATCCCCACCACCATCGGCAATGCCGCCAACTTCATCATCGAGATACTCTTCCTCAACAACCTGCTGTCCGGGTGCCTCCCTTACCAGGTGGGCCTCCTCAAGAAGGCCACGGTCTTCGACGCCGGTGACAACCGGATCACGGGGACGATCCCCCTGGCCTTTGGGTGCCTGGAGAGGGTGGAGCAGCTCAACCTGGCCAACAATTGCCTCTACGGGGAGGTGCCGGAGGTGGTGTGCAAGCTGCCCAGGCTGCTCAACCTGTCTCTCTCCGGCAACTACTTCTCCGCGGTGGGGGAGGCGTGCTGGAAGTTGATACACAAGGGGGTACTCGACTTGAGGAACAACTGCATTGCAGGGCTGCCCATGCAGAGGCCGCTGTGGAAGTGCAGGTCCTTCGCCGCCAGGCCCAAGCTCTGCCCTCCACTCACCCATATCCCCTGCGGTCTCCACAACGAGTTCGCCGTCCAAGGCGGGGAGGCCGCCCTCCCGGCGCTGCCTTCGACGGGCGCCGTGGCCCCAACCAAGACAGCTACGCCGTCCCCGACGTACTCTGCTCTGCACAGGCCGGGAACATGAGATGTACGTACAATGCGGCTACAAATGTGCATGAGACGGATGTGGGCGAGCGCGCTTCACCATTGCTATCATGTAGTCGATCTGTTGTTACCAGGATTATTCATCCGAAGCTAGCTAGGGAGGTCATCGAAGAAATTACCACGCATGGGCCAAAAGGCGGAGTGATGCTGAGCTACCTCACCAAGCTAGGTAATTAATTCTGTAATCTATGTATTTTCCTATCTTATATATTACAGCTTCCACTGGAGCAGTAACATAGATAAAGTTATGTACAAAAGGCGCCAGCTGATTGCATTGCAGTGGCCCGCGCCAGCATGGACCTCACAGCTGTTGAGCTCATGATGCATTTATAGGTAGTCGGTCTCTCTGTAGCAAAGCTGGTGCAAATTGAGTTGGGGACAGATGGTAGGTGTGGGGGACTTCAACGCGGTGGGGCGGGGTACAGTAAGCCCCCGGGGCCGGGTGGAACACAACGCGGCAAAGTCATGTTCCAGCACCTCGATCCACAAGAAAAAATAATCTCGAAATTGAACAATAAAGTTCGTACAGCGACTTGTCCGCCAAATGGTTAAAGAATGGTGTATAACTTGCGATAAAGATATGGGGGCTGACCCAATTGGCAGGGATTGATTAATTATTTTCCTAGGATAGAAAATTTTATTCCAGTAATATGTGTGAGAGAATTGAATTCAAACACAAACATATATAATACACACTGAACTCTCGGTATCTCCATAGCAAAAGTCAAAACCATATCCCGAACATGACAGTTCTGTTGACTAGAGCCAAGTTGACTTGAATTGGACCTTGACTTGAGAAGTCAGACTAGTATGGTTCTTTTGGTATATAGTATGGGAGTGGAGAACTAAACTTAGGCAAGATGTCGTTCAAGAGTTTTAA
The DNA here is from genome assembly GCA_014218235.1 of Colocasia esculenta. Taxonomy (NCBI): domain Eukaryota; kingdom Viridiplantae; phylum Streptophyta; class Magnoliopsida; order Alismatales; family Araceae; genus Colocasia; species Colocasia esculenta. The sequence continues at coordinate 138,375,737 of CM024762.1, read as the reverse complement.
TCACTGAACTACTTCTATGTAACATTATTATTTATAGAGAAATGTTAGATATCTAGGCGAATCGATATAATTGAAACTCCCAAATGATGTGTGATTGGGCCACGTGAAAAGCAAGTCACGTTGATCGGTTTCCATTGTGTCATGGCTGCCCATGCGTGCAGCTTTCCAAAGCAAATCATCACTACACTACCATGGTTACATAAAGATAATTTTAATATTCCAACTTTATCCTTCCTGTTATACACCTCTTGGTAATCTTCAGACCAATTTTTTAATTTTTTTTTAAATCTATTTTTTTTTGCTCTCTCATCAATCCCCTCAATTCTCACATATTAAATGCTATGAAAACAAAGAAAAGTTCATCATGCTCTATGTATCCTCGCCGTCGGCCACTGCCTCTCATCTTTCTCGGGCCATCTACAGAAGAACTAGACACCATGTAAGAGTTGACATTTACATCTGCCGCAATAAAGAAAGAGAAAAGTTTAGGATGTAATCTTGTGGTCATACTGTGTGGGTCTCCAAGTAATGTGCTGAAGGCTTTGGTGTTTTAGATGCCTCCACTGAGAATTGCACCACTATCTTTGTCACCTTGTCAAATAAGTAGATCATTCTTTTACCCATTCATGACTCCATGTACATTGTCATTGCTGCCTTACATTCCAAAATATGTTTAATTACATGCAAGCCATGAAGAAGAGAGCATAGCTGTCACGACCACGATTTTTAACAGTAAAATGAATCAAAAGACGCGACGAACAAGTAAGCATTCAAAAGTTATAGACAACTAGCTACTACAAGTAGAGCCCATAATGGATTAAATAAATTATCTTCTTTTATTTACCAAAAATGAATATTACAATCTTCAATGTCAAAAGAAACACTCCTTGCTCAGCAACCTAGCTATCTCTTAAAAGAACAGGGAAAATTACAATAATGACCATTATCTAATGGACTAACTAGAAATAGGAATGACTCTCTAAGTGTACTCCACGCTCGGCACACCAGTCCTATCATTTAGCTTTACTTTCACTACTTGAAATGCTAAAGAGAGTAGGTATGAGCGCACTCACCTAGTAGGATTTACATCGTCATGGAAAAATATAAGTAATTAATAGTTTTTAAGTTGTAAGCCATGAACAAAATATGCATGTAAATGCCAGTAAGAAAACATAACTAGCAATGCGATCAAGAGATGTCCAATCAATTTGAGATATCATCTGAGTAGGACGATCAAGTAAAAGAGATTCTCACATTGGAAAGTATATCGCATGGACAGAGGAGTATTCACACTTGGATGTGACGATCATGGTCAATAGTGCAAGAAGGTCGGGATAGCTATCATGTCATTATCACTAGAGAGGGAACAATCTGGTTTGTACAATAGAATTCTTTCACGTAAGAAGGTCACTAGAGTACCTTTCAAGATAGTAAAATGGTATTAGGAAGTACAAACATGTAGGACGATTCACTATAAAACATTTTGAGTAACCCGCTCTAGGCACTCCATAAGAATATCAAGCAGGATCTACTAGTGCCTCAGGCAAGCACCTCCCTTGACCACTCGGGTTAAGGATTAGCACGCAGTAGCAAGTAACAAGTCAAGTCAAGTAAGTTGATCACATGTAACAAGTAGGTGTCATGTCAAACACCAATCGTGATTCTACACTACACTAGGCAACATGACTTTGTTAGGGGATCAGCCTAACAATCAACACCTTGGGTAAACGAACATCTTTGAAAAACTGAGCAATCAACACCTTGGGGTAACATGACTTTGTCAGGTGCAAATCCGACAATCACCCCATAGCCAGCACAACTTTTCCATAATCTCCAGGACCATATATGGGCCCACAGTCAGATTTTTATTGCACAACATTGGCATATACCCCCAAGCCGTCGACTCTGTTGACTCCTTTATCTCCATGATTATATATTTTGGTGATAACAAAACTTATCAGAATATTTTTATATTTATCTACCTTAATATCATTTTGGTTAAGTCTATCAACATGAGACTTAAAGGAAATAAATAATACTTCAAGGATCACCATTGTATGTATTCCAAGTATTTCTAAGTCCACTAGATGGTGTTCAATTTCTTGTAAGTCTTTGTTGTCATTTATAGTTTCATTCATAAGTTCATGTTTTTCATCACTGATAGTCGTTTCACAGTTTCAATCGAAGTGTCAAGTTTCATCATCCATAGCTTTAAACTTCATCATCCGAAGTCATGCATGTTTTTGTCTTGATTAGTCGAAGCTAACTTTGTCATATCCGAAGTTCTACTTCGTCATATCCGAAGATTACTTTGTCATATACGAAGCTTTACTTCGTTTTGCATGTTTTTGTCTTGATCAGTCGAAGCTAACTTTGTTATATCCGAAGTTTATTTCATCATATCCGAAGTCTACTTTGTTATATCTGAAGTTTACTTCATCATATACGAAGCTTCACTTTGTCATACATGTTTCTATCTTGAACAGTCGAAGTTCAATTCTTCATATACAAGTTTTACTTCATCATATCCGAAGCTAACTTCGTCATATCCGAGTTTTCACTTCGACCGACAACATTATGATATATTTTATACGAAGTTCCACTTCGTCATATACGGAGTTTTACTTCGTCATATCCGAAGTTTCACTTCGACTGACAGTGTTATGATCTTTTTTATATGAAGTTTCACTTTGTCATAACAAAGTTCACTTCGTCATATACGAAGTTTTTACTTCGTCATATCCGAAGCTAACTTTGTCATATTCAAAGTCTCACTTTGACCGACAGCGTTATGATTTGTTTTATACAAAGTTCACTTCGTCATATTCGAAGTATTTTTTATATGAATTCTCTAAGTCCACATCGGTTATTGTTTTAATATCACATCGATTGCTATACAAACTCACATCGATTATAGTTCACTTAAAGATTGATTACTGCTTAGTATTGCATCGATTGCGCTCACATCGATACATCGA